>JAZGTJ010005861.1:0-26368 GCA_036877575.1 Botia almorhae
TGTGACTGTCTTATTTTCCCTATGGTGATGCCAACATTTAAAAAACAAAAACGTCATTTCAAAATGGCAGTTATAATTTCTATATGTACACCATTGGGGTATTGGACAAAATTTGACATTGAGATCAACAGAACAACGCGATCCTATGTCCATCTCACCTCAACCTAAATAAACCAACAATTAAAGATAAAACAGCACCGATGGACCTCTGGTTATCTGTAAAGAGTAAATATACAGGGAGAACCTCTTTTAGCCCTCCTTGAGTGGCATGCCTGCAATCACTGACAGAGGAGACCTCATTTCTCCAGCTTTTATCCCTGTTAACCCCCCTTCCACAATATTCCGGCAATTTAATTCACTCTATAAATGACTAATGCCCAGTATGCTGTACACTCTGACATTATTGATGTTGATGATGATGAGGATCACTGTAATAATTGCCTTTAATGCGGTTATTGCTATTACTGTTATTATTACGGCTAATGAAGGAAATGCTGGCCCACATCGCCTCAGCAGAAATTTCACCATGGAAATAAATGAAAAAATGTCTTTATTGGATTACACTAAAAGCAATTCCAAATAAATGGGCCTTGAATACGTGTCTGCGAGATGAACATCGCAAACATGTAATTTCATTGCGCTGGGAGCGGGGACACACAACTTGGCAAGACGCGACGAGACGCGTTCGATACGAGCGGCGCGCGCTGCTAGCGTTTATTTTCCGCTGCTTTCTCACGTACGTAGTTTTCGCGCCGTCGGTAAATAAGCGCAAGACAAGCCGAACGGCGCTCGGTAAACGATGCTTATCGGACAGTGACGGAGCGACACGTCGCGTGATGTACTTCGCCGACACTGATAGAAATGAATTGATGGACGAGTTTTATTTGGAGCGTTATAAAAACTCGTGTAGTTTAATTTATTGCTATTCACAGGTGGTCTGTGGGACTCATTTTGTTGTGTTACTCATTTCACTTATAAAGAGGAGAATCTGAGCCCCCTGATATCAACGTAATAACTGAAATTGAGTTCCGGGGTTAGAAAAACAATCCGACATGAGTGAAGAGTATCTACAGAGATGATAAAAGAACATTTTGTGAAGTCCCACAGTTAACAGTGTTAACAGTCAAAGTATAGCACTGGTAGAGCATTGCACTAGCGGCATGAAGGTCATGGGTTCGACTCCCAGGGAACACACATACTAATAAACAGTACTTTCAATGCACTGTATGTCTTTCTGGTAATTCTGTACATTTTATGTTCATTTTCTTTTTTTACTATTTTTCTTTCTCAGAGGGGAAACAACCAAACCTTCAACATGAAAATCTTCAGTTTGTGGATTTTTTAATTACTTTCCAGTCAACAGGAGACAGGCCAACAACATGCCCTAACCACAGAGGTCTGGAGACACTGTCAGACCTGGACCTGGTGCTTTGTTTCTGCCTGCAGCCCCTGAAAGTGTCTCCTCACTTCTGGCATCTTAATGGACATTTATTTCCTTTTTAGCCAATCACCTGACCCGGGCCATGTTACTGATTATTCCACATTTAAACACTCTGCAGCAAACTGGACCACCAATCCAGTTCAACCTGTTACGAGTCCTTCTAAAAAGCAGTTATAGCAAAACAGAAAGCATTGCTGAAGCTAAGCTGTTAAACCTGGAACAAAAGTGACTCAACAAGTGTCTAACAAACATGTAATTTGTCTGCCCACAATGAAAGCAAAACAGTTGCTCTGCATGACGAAGATCACAGCCAATCAGAACATGTTTAATATACATTTACATTTATGTGGAGCACGATTTGACCAGTAATATAAAAACTAACATTAACATGGAAGGTTGCTTTATTTGGTCATGGCGGAATAAAACACACTGAATTGGAATTCTAATGCTTTTAATGTACCTACAGAATACATTCTGCTATCTGCGCTGTCAATTTATAAATCATTACTGCATGTAGTAATTAGTCCACTCATTTAGGAGACAGTAGAGAAAGTAAATGTTAAATCCTAAAGATTAATTTACAATTAACGGTCAGTAAATAGCAGTGTGGGGAACCGTACAGAGGTCACAACGAAGACATAAAAATAAAGAACATTAGATATCACTGCTCACAACACAGCAAAACTCAGACTCGTGATAAATGAACCTCTGTATGCATTTCACACACGGCTAAAGCATTTATCAATCTCATAATGCCGTGACATGAGCAAACATGACCAGAACAGAAATTAATATCTTTTCATGTAGCTAATCACTTGATTCTTTTCCTAACAACACAGTGACATCACTTTTGTAGTTTAGCCTGTATCTGAACTTCTCTCCCAGCACAAATCCAAACAACTGACATTTTTTCTGCAAAATCTGCTTGTTATCGGTTACATACATTTCATTATATTTTCTCAACACATGACATAGTTTACATGAACTGCAGCTCATTGTTTCCAAGCTTATTCAGAAATTCACTTTAATTTCATTTGCAATTAATACGGCATTCATAAACGACATATGGTGTTGTGTGTGGGAAGAATTGAGTAACTAGTTCAAAAGTTCTTAACCAAAAACTCCGCTAGCCGGTTAGCTGCAAAGTTTACAAGATGGGACTTAGGATTCAGCATTTTCCAAATCTGTTAAATCTCAATGATTATAAAAACAGATACATTGTCAACTACAAATTGAATTGATGAATTAATTTAACAAGTAGACTGCGTAGCTCAAACACGCTAACAAAATATTTTGGTAATGATTGCATATGTCTTTCTGTTATGTAGCACCTTCTAAACCCTTAAACATTTCTGTTGTTCCGTGCGTGTTTTATACAGTTGAAAACAGCCACAGTTTTTGAACTTGGTGAACTCTGGGGACTGATTTTATCATGTAGCTGCTTATCGTTTAATCAAATTTTAAGACTAGCGCTAAACAAAACTAGCTCTGTTTACAAATAAGCGTGACTCATATAATATAATGTGGGGTTAAATTTGTCCGATATGACGGATAATTTGTGTCACAGGTTCAAAGGATGTATTGCAGTCCAAACTCTCAAGGAAACGTAGAGCACATCTCAATAGTAGTTCTTAGAAAATCCATCACACTCTCTACGTAAATTCTCATCCTGTGTACAATTCTACCAAGTCCTAGAATTGAGTTTACTGGCTCTAGACTGTCCTGACATATGAGCAATTACAGATTTCACAGCATAGCTTCATAACATTGAGTGAAGTGTAGGTGTCTGTTTATGAGGACGTGTCAAAAAAAAATCTGTGGATTTGACACAACATCACGCCATTACATAAATTTGCACGTGTACACATACACCAATCACACATTTCAACATGCAAATCGCATGAAAGACGCCAGCGAAATGTGTTTGCCGCTTATAATACAACCCATAGCGGTTTACCTGTCTTTTGCAACAGTGCTGACACTGCCACGCAATTAAACTAAAGAAAGCCAAGAAAATTCAAGCAAAACATTTGAACAATAATCAAATTCTAGGGACATCCTCTCTGAAATAGTACATATTTCATACAGTACATACTTCATACAGTACATACTTATTAAATATATATATATATATGTTTAAATATAAATATGTGTGTGTGTACTGTGGGGACCACATGTCCCCACGAGGATGGTAAAAGTCACACACAACTACATTGTGGGGACAAGCCAGCAGTCCCCACAAGGGAAACAGATTATGAAATATACTAAATGATGTTTTATTTTAATGTAAAAAGCAGAAAGGTTTCTGTAAGGGGTTAGGGGAAAGAATATACAGTTTGTACAGTATAAAAGTCATTATGTCTATGGAATGTCTATGTCCCCATAAGGCATAGAAACAAGTGTGTGTGTGTGTGTGTGTAACTGAGCTAGGCTATCACGTGAGTTTTACAGCTCTAAACACTTACAAATGTGAACGATTGTCTCATGTGTGTTTTTTTTTTAAACAAACATCTGAAAGTTACATGAAACATAACTGACGACTTCATTCACCAAGTCTCTGGCGCTAAAACAATAAAAGAGCAACAGCTGAGAAACGAAACGTTCATACGTACGATCATAACGCGGCCCGTCACACTACACAGGTGCACGTGCTACAATTTACTGCAAAAAAAAATTAAAACATATATATGCAAACAATATATGCGAACTGCACTTCGCGCGATTATACAAAGTAAAACCTTTAAAAGCAATGCCACGCGCATCACCTGCGCTGGGAAAAAGCTGTTAAAAGAAACTTTCTCTATCTTTTGGAGGTTCTTTTAACAAACATTCGAACGCCAAACCCCTTCATCTCCATTAATGGTGCTCTTAGAATCCATTTGCTACCTGAGAATTTGGCAC
The DNA here is from genome assembly GCA_036877575.1 of Botia almorhae. Lineage (NCBI taxonomy): Eukaryota > Metazoa > Chordata > Actinopteri > Cypriniformes > Botiidae > Botia > Botia almorhae. The sequence continues at coordinate 4,343 of JAZGTJ010005861.1, forward strand.
AGTGTACCACCTGTGTGTTAGTGAAACAAGAGGCCTCGTCACCCTCCATTCAACCCCGCAAAGATAACAGCAAGTTGCAAGTCTGCGACGATTCAGCGAGCGTTAACTATGAGGAATGATGCCGATTTATCATGATATTACAGCCATGACAGCGAAACACACCTGTACTTTTTTGATGTAATTTATTGACTGGTTGTGGATGCTGAGCGAGAGAGGGAAAAAATTAGCGCTGCTTTAATTACTGCTGCTGCTGGTTAAAATATTAATGGGGCACAGAGTGTTGCATGCTCATTTCTGTTGATTTTTAATTAGCAGTAATTCATTTCGCACAAAGCATGTTGATGCCTGTGCTTCAGACATTAGTGAGCGGGCTGAATAAAGATGTTTTTCAGGAGAGGCTGGGTGCATGCTGGGAGACGCGAGCATGCTGGAGAGCTCTCAGGACAGGAGGAAGCAAGGACAGCCACCCACCAGCTCTGCGCCTCTCTCTAACTGCCAAGAGTTTAGCTTTGAAAACTGCGAGATTCCTCGTGCATGGACAAAAACATGGACAAAAACAGCCAAATGCAAGAACCATTTTTACATTTCACTGTTACATTTCAACATTTACTGTCCAGATATGTAAGCAGAAACGCATATTCTTTGACTTTATCATTAACCAACAAAAAAACAGCAAATTTGTGTATCAGAATCGGTCTGATTAGGTAAATATTGAAAGCTGACAATGGCAGGACTTTTTTCCATCCAAGGTCATACAAGTTACTCAAAATCTTTGGGGCAAAGCATGTAATTAAAGTAATGCGATCTGTCACTTCTGTCTCTATCGCCATCTCTGTTTGAACCATAAAATTGCAGGTTAAAAACTATTAGCTGTTTATTAGCTATTTAACTATTAAACTTTTCGTCACTTTAGTCAAATAAAGGCATGCTGACATTTCCTTGGAAATCAGACCCGACAGCTCAAAGTATAAATCATCATTATACATATAAGGAAACACTGATTATGTACTTGCTCAATACCTGAATTTTGTTCATTTATAACCCAAAAAGTTACAAAATGCAGCTTCAAAACATCACATTTAATCACAGTTTCCTAAACAACAATAAATAACAACATGACTGACTGTACATTACCCCATTCTCTGTATCCGTGCAAGGTCAGACGAAATAGTTTACAAAAATATTACAAAATGGAGCTACGAAAAAAATAAAATATACACTTTTAATACAACTCCTCGACGCTTAGGCGCCATAACATAAAAATAAACGATTGGTACCAGCCAGAATTTTGAATGTTGTCGCATCATCACTTAAAAGAAGCACAAAAGTTTTGTCCTCTGATTTGGCTGATATTTCGTGGAGAACTGTTTGTTTCACAGCCTGCGTGAATGCCGCGTGCCTCCAAGAGAAGCAATTTTCGTCTTGGCGACAGATGTGAGCGTGTACAGTAGAACTATTATAACTCTGTGGCGATTAAAGTGCCTCTGGAATAAACAGCACAAATCAATAACGGCTTTTACCATAAGCTGGATAACAGTCTTTGGATTCTACACCAATACTGTTTGTGCAGGTGTCATCGATGGCATAACATCGGCGCACGCTGCCAAAACCGAGCCACTGCACCCCTGGTTATATCCATACCATACACACACACACCCCTCCCCCGGCACACACTCTGCTGTGGAGTCTGGGTGGCATCTGGGAGGCTGTGATTGAGAAGTGTAAATAAATAATAATCCCTGGAAAGGGAACCGGGACATCAGCATCTGCCGACTCCCCAGCTAATAGTTTTATTGTGGCACCATCAATTTAACACTCTTTTGTTTCAATGGAGGAAGAGATATTTCCTCTTTTAATTGAACCGAACAGCTTTGTTTGAGAATCTTTTTCCTCTGGCCCTAAACATTCGACGCAAAAACAAAGGGCCCGTGTCAGGGAGCCTTCTGGGTTTTTGACGCACAAAACCGCTCCGTTGTAGAACCATAATGCGCCTGGTACCTTTTATTGTCACGAGGACAGCACACTACGCTAAGGCTGGGTTAAAAATATAGATTCTTTTATTTTAATCGATCTGTGATTTAACAAAACAATAGAGGTTCTAAACACGCATGCTTAAGAGAATGTACTTTGTCTCCTCTCCTGTGCGGGCCTACTGTTAATGTAAATGTGTGTTTTAGTCATATAATCCAGTTTTCAGTTACCAGCATATACATTTACACAATTTGCACAATTACGTTTTTAATGAAATATTGAGAACTACTCAATACCGAATCGAAACCATATAAATAATAATCACAAAAGCTTTCCTGTGGCTCAGTGGTTAGAGCATGGCGTTAACAACGCCAAGATCATGGGTTCAATCCCAGGGATTGCACATATTCAAAAAAAAAACAATGTATAGTATAATGCAATGTAAGTCGCTTTGGATAAAAGCGTCTGCCAAATGCGTAAATGTAAAAGTAATCAAATCGAACCATCAAAACACCCAGCCGTATAATACACCTACAATTCAACGCAGAAACCGCTTTTCCGACTACATGCCATTTTTGCATAAGTGCTTGTGTACATACTGTACATACAGCTGGTATTTGGGTCAGGAAACTAAAACGCTGTAAGTGAACGTGGCAGGAAACGAGTGTGTGAACGCTGGAATACGACATCACAATTTCGCACCTGTCAATCCGCTACGATAGCATCTTTAACACCTGATTTTCTGAAGGCCCGCGCGCAACTTTTCGGAAATATTCACTAATCCACTTTGTTCAAGTCAAGCATGTTTGTTCAAACTCCCAACCCAAGACTGAGCGCTCGTGATTAGCGATTACAACTAACTATACTTCACTTTACTGAGCTGACCAATCTTTACTCGACTCAACCCCGTTTTTACATCAGCGTCCAGATATGGCTGTCAAAGTTCTGCACACCTCTGCACGTGTATTACAGTGCATGTTCTGTGTGTGTAAAGGACTGCGCTAGTACAGGAAAATGGTGTAAGTGTTTTCGTGGACATCAGAAGATAGCTGATGGCAGTATGAATAAAGCATGCAGGAACATCTGGTCTTTGTTGTGCGTTCAGCTTTTTAATGCCTTCAAAGAGCAAACCTCTGACGCTTCACTGAGTACCATTCCTGCTCCCCACTTCATTTTAGCATGGAATAATAAACCATCTTCAGGGAATTGAGGCAGCCTGCGCTTCCACCCGTTCAGCTATGCCACTTCCATGTTCTCCCCCCTGCGTTTATGAAAACTTTCTTTTTTACTTAGTTGGTTTTAAATTTTTATACCTCAGGGAACGCAAGCGTGTCACTGTAGCTGTGGCTATGTGGTTCTGAGCGCAATTAAAATTCATATAGCTCTGTCCTCTTTCTCCGCGCTGCCTCTGTAGATGGCGCTGACGTGGAAGGTGATGCATTTGCAGGGCATGCGACGCATCGGAAGGGCTTCTGAAACTCAATTAAGGGACTGTGCATTAAACACACAAGTTTTAAAACCTGAATGATTAGAGCTGATTTGTTTGGCCCGAACAGCCATGTTCAAAAGCCAGGATTGACACCAAAGCCTGAAAGCTAAACAAGACAGCATTAGCGTACGCTGTGATTAAAACATACACCAGAACCTTCAGTACTGTTGTACAATGGTAGCGGACACAATAATATATAATATATTTAACAACACAAACATGGACGTAATTTTAATTCAACATCAAGTTTTAAAAAGTTTATGTGAATGCAGAAAAGGGGAAGTGTACATCTAAGGTCCTGTACACTTTACACACTGTTAAACACTTATTTCTTAATCACAATTTTTGTCTTTTTTTAAATAAAAATATTTACTTGAGAAGCAAGATTGCTTAAGATAATAAGACGTGTTTAAAACAAATATACTTAGTTTTAGGTTTATTTCTTACTGCTTTGGCAAATTGTTATTTCTTTTTGTTAGGTATAAACACGACAAAATGTTGTTTATGCCTAAAACACAGACAATAAGAACTTGCCAAGAGGGGTGTGAAAAATATGAACTTAATTTACAATATTTCTTTTCTAATAATTATCTACAGTAAATTACTGTCTGGCTATTTTTTCCTAGATGAAACAAGGCAAAAATAAAGATTAAGGAAATATTTTTACAGTGTGGTGTAGTTTAATAAATGGTCCTGCGCTGTGACAAAAGATTTTTTAAAAGTACAAACAGTAAAAAGTATAAACGTGGTCTCTCAAATAATATTAGGTCATAAAAACCGCATGCATAAAAAACACACTTTGTTGTGCTTGTAGCACGTTATTTTTGGAGCTCATTGACTTTCACAAAAAGTACTTGCAAAAACATGACAGATCTCATTCCCAAGAGAATGATCATTTTGCTTGGGTTGAATTGTGGGAAACACTGGAAAACAAAGGGCATTTTATGGGCCTGCAGAAATCTCATTCTGGACTGAATACTGTGAATATTTCTGATAGGTTTGCGACAGACTTTTATTATTAAAGCATTTCCTGTCTATTTGTATCACGTTGCTCTTTTCATACGAGTTTCAGCAAGTGTGAATTACTCGGAAATGACGTGTCTGAAAAGCGCAGCTACTGATAAGAAAACAAATTCACCCTGGATGAATTGTGGTGCTGTCTAGTTAGGGAAATGATGATGTCGTACGGCATCATTTAACAATTCAGCAGGACGAGAGACGGATGAGTGTGTTAGTGGCATTTAATGACTCTGAGCTTTTGTGCTGTCAGTCTCACTGCTGAGTATGAACTATTGGGTGAGGATGGATGTGAACTTACACATACATCAAAAAAAGAAAACAAAACGACTCAAACTTCCTGTGACTACCCGGAGGCAATGCTACATGTGTTGTGCTCAAATTTCCAGAGCCGTATACAGAGACTACAATACAATAGAGTTCTGGGTGGTTTCTTAATATTTCTACAATGTGAAGAGGAATTAAGAGGAATTAAAGATATAGCAATAATATCAGAGAGAGAGAGAGTATACTACACTACACGTATATTGCAGTTATTGTGTTCTTCACTTGGGTTATGCATAAACACATTATTACCAACCACAAAGAACGCCTTAACAGCGCACCAGCATAGCAACGCCCTGGCAACCACAACGAAACACTCGCTACTGCACAACAACATGTTCTTACCTTGTCTTCTTTTACATGTTATATCATCAAACATGTTATATCATCGCTACATTTTTGGCTTTAGGGTGAATACACCTGTTGTCGCGGGCGGAAGCTTGTATTATCGCGAGATCAAAAAGATACAGGATCGTACACTGCGCGTTTCACTTGATACATCTGTGGACCAAAAAGCATAATCGTTTAAAAAATATTTATTTCAAGGATCGACTTATAGCATACAAAATGAAAATGAGCCTTTGAAATCTATTTAAAACGATTTTTAAATACCGTATCGAGTAATCACAAACGACTATGATTGGTCTATCTTGAATAGCGCAGAGAAAACTACCGCAGTCACGTGACCCTACAGTCTAGATAATAATTTACGCTCCAGTGAAGATACTGCCAAACGTTGTATTATTACAACGTATTATTATTATTGTATTATTACTAAATAATTTAAAACATATATATCCTGTGCTGAGGATAAATATTAAAATTTGTATTTTGGCCATTTTATAAAATTGTCTATTTTTTATTCTGCACTCAGAGTTTGACTTATTCCTTTCACATCGTTGTAATTTCCATTGTTTGCAGTCAGTGTTTACACTTTGGCACATATTACATATACTCTCGTACTCAAATTCTACCGTTTACGATTTGTAAACGCATACCACACATACTAATCCAATTGTATGTGCATACTGTAAAATTAATTTACTGTTTTACTTCGTGTATTGTGCTGCTGTTCACTGCCTGGGCCACATTAAATATTCCAATGTATATATTGTCACTAACATCATATGTGACAAATAATCTTGAAACCTTAACTTAAAAGGTTGTGGGAGACTTATGACACCTGTTTTGTACAATGACCTATTTAGATTCATTTTGCCTGAGTTTGAGATGGCAAAGCCCCACATATTTCCTATGGTTCAGCCGTATGTATGAGTATCAGGTGCTTTCAAAAACATTTCCAAATTTGAACCATAGAACCCTAAACTGTTCCTCTAGACTTCAGTGCACATATAATAACAACCATAATCTATTGTTGTATATAACACATGTGCATTACCACAGAATGTTAAGAAACGAGAAGACTTTTATTTTGTAATAACTCCTGGATGAGTAAAATACTTTAAAAATGAAGCAACACTTCGCAAGCAATTATTTGAAATTGAGCTCCAAACAAATCAAGGTAAATCAGTCACAAAATAGAGATGTGTTCCTTTAGCGTTTCGCTTCCGTTCAATTAATGCAACAGCCCCACCCATAGCTGGTGAATTAGTCCTATTCATCTCAGTTAAAGCGTGGAGAGGTGATGCTTCACTTTAACGGCACCACACCACGGTTCATTTTCCTGCTAATCAGCATTTAGTGCTGTGAAAATCCAGGTGCGAGACTACTGTTGCAAGTTAAAGCTCTTCCAAGTTTCCTACTTTCTCCCTTGAAATCAGCCATTAATTAGTCACAAACATTTCTCCTCCATTTCTAATTGGCTTGTATTTGTCAAGATACAGTTAAAGACAACGTTTAATTAATTAAACATGAAAGTCACACCTTTCCGAGTGTTGAAGAATACAGATGTAACAGATTATTTTTTTCCCCTCCAAAATCCTGCGCCACCATCGGATTTGTTCAACTCTTTATCACATTAATTAGCACCTCAATCCTGTCCTTTTTGCAAATGAGGGTTAGGTGAGAGGTGCGAGTATAATGGCTTAAAACGCACAGAGCTAACGAGTTATTCATCCGTCTGCAGCTGTTTGCTTCATTCAAACACTTTAAACCAGTTTTATTTATTTATTTATTTATTGGTCTTTCTGTTTTTACTTTTTTCTGCGTGGTCGCTAGCTAGCTAGCTGGCTGGGTGGAAGTCGCGAACGGTCGGCCGCTGTTTCACGGCATCGCAATCCCTCGACTCTAACCAGGTGGAAATAATATTCATTGATAGTTTAAACAAACAGGTGTGAGATGGCTGACTTGAAGTGTTATTTCGCCTGTCACATTAACAGAGTTAAAGAAGCAGAAAGTATTGTAAGGTATTGATGCTATCGGCTCACTTGTCGAGTTACCCAGAACGCAGCTTCTGTAAAAACGCCTCACCCAAATGATTTTTTGTTATATGAAGCATTAAAGACAGGCGATCTTTTCCAGAAACATTTGTTGTTATGCTGGTTGAAAGTCTCTTGATCCTGATAGCAATCACTAAGTAAAGAGGTATAAATGTTTATATATCTTCAGTGGAAGGTGTAGAAAATATTTGTTCAGTCATTGCATTCGGTTCAACTTGCCTGTCAAACTATGTACTGGCATACCTACACACACTTTTGGATGACAAAAGGCTTTGGAGATCGCTCTGAAAGGAGGGTGGGATCTTATAGTCAAAACTAGGTCGCTTTTGCTAGCCTCTCCAAAATTGCTTAGCCTACCTTGCTTCATACCTAATTATTCACGTTTTTTCTTCTTCTCTGGACTAGATATGTTTATGGTTTTCCAAAACGAGGGTGTGTCATGCAACCTGTCCATGAGTTTGATTGGATGCACAGCTGTAAAATGATGTATTTTCTCCTCCATTTTAAAAGGACGTTAGCTAATGTTCTCCAAAAGTTCTCTCAAAGTTATTCAACAAAAGTTCTCTCAGAAATGTTAGTTTTTATAATATTATATCACAAATATCAAAAACTATATTTTTTAGTTGTTCGTGAAACATTTTCGCTACTTGAATATTAAAGACATGTTTCGAAATACTAAAATTGTTAGCTGGGTATTTGTTACTATCCCAAGCCTGTATACTTAATTTAATGGTTGGTGCAGTTTATTATTTGCATTATTAATTTAGAATTTGGTCTACACAACTGTCAACACACCATAGGAAATGAAAACGCACCAGTCGACCATTAAGATGAACAGGAATGTTAACATAGAGATCTCTGCAGGTATCATAGACCTTCTGGGTGTCATGTAAAGAGATAGGCCAAAAAATCAAATGTCAGACTATCAGATTTTTGCGGTTTATAGAAAATAAAAAAGAGTTTGCAGGAAAACGTTCAGAACAGTGCGGAACGTGATTAAACTGTGTAACATGGAAGATTGTTTGAGGTGCTGCTGTTTTGGTCACTGCAGAAGTGGAACCATCAATGTAAGTGGTTCCAAATGAGTGGTGTTGTTCATCCACGAGTTATTGCTTTAAAATGAATGCAGGTAGACCGGTTTAGAAAAGGAAAATAGGTTCAATTAGTACTTCAGATAATAAGAGGCCACTTTAGCTAAATTTCATGAAAATGAATAAGTGGACACCTAGTGAGTAAATGGCGATGGATGTGTTGTTTGGAGTATTTTACCCTGTCTGAACCATTGCTGCTGAAAAATAATCAACCAGCCAGTGAACTGGCATTGAATCTCGCTCTTCGCTGAACGCATGTGCTGTTGACTGCAAGGGTTGCATAATTGTTCAAGGAAAGCGGTCAAAGTAATAATCATATTTTTAATGAACTTCAAAAATAGGATGTCAGGATTGTTCGATTTTATCACCAGTAGTCCTCAATAGAAACAGATTTTTAGGATTTCTAAAAACATTTACCTTTTCTATGTTTTGCTTGTGCAAAACATTAGCCACAATAATGCCAGGGTATTGTGGGTGGTTGCTAGGGTGTTGCTATAGGGGTATGTTGGAAACTCCCAACTGTATCTGAAGTAAGAGATACAGTTAAAGTAATGCTTGCTTTAGCTAGCACCACTAATTATGTCTGCACACACAGAAACAACGATACTGTACTGCCACGCACATTTGTGCCATCTGAGTGTACAGCGAGACATTTGCCCGTTCTGTGTTGTGTAATTTTATGCTACACCTTCAGAGTTGTTGTTCCACAGGAAAAGGCAAAGACAGCGTAGTGTTTCTGAGAGATAGAAGACACAACTGGGGACACTGTAAAGCTCGCTTCTGGCACTATACCATGTGGTTGCTTGGCAACATCTCAATTTAGCTGCAAAGTGGAGGTGTTTGAGATCGGCACTGATAAATATTGTGCATGATGATATCTTGATCTTCACCGACCTGCTTTGTAGAGGGTCATCTGCGCTTTGTTCCCGTTTTAATCTATCACAGAGGTTTAAACGGAGTAAAATGCCACTTGCTGTACAACGACACCATTAAATTCAATTATTGTTGTAAGGCACTGAGTCTGGACTGTTTTAATTGAGCTGAGCGACGCTGGTTCAGTACAGAGACCACAGGCTTGGAAATAAGTGATCAGGAAACTCCAGATTCAATTTGAACGTCAGGCCACAGATTGAAATCTGATTGGCCATCAGACCTCCTGAGTCAAGCTGAATCTGATAAGCCTGACACTTTTCAGCTGTGTTCAGAACAGAATTAATAACAAGCCGCCTACTGCATTCTAGTGCACTACATGTTTATCACGTCCAGTATTATAAAAGTAGTGTGAAACAGTAAACAATGATCAATTATTCAGACAGCAATTTGTCGCATTGTTGTCACATGACCTCACTGTGGAATTCCCCAGCTAACAATGTTAGGTTGTGAGAACGTATCCCTAACATTTCCATTAGTGATTAAAATGTTTAAAATGTTACTTTAAAAGTTCTAGGACAATCATAACATCCAGTTTTTATGCATTGTATAAACATTATTGCTTCGTTATAAGAACGTCATTTAAACATGTTTTAATTGTTTAAACATGTTTAACATTCTACAAACTACTTAAAAATAACATTTGTAATATATGATATACAGCATTAAAATGTTCTACTAACATGACGGGCAAGATTATTTTTGGATAACTTTGAGAGAACTCCCACAGAACATTAGCCAGCATTCTGAGAATGTTCCCTGTTCAGAGGTTTCATCTTGGAAATAAATATAGTCATAATGATTTATTATTCCAATTTTTGACTTAAACTGATTAAACATTATTCCTGGTTCCAAGTGAATTTCATTGAGCATTGTGGGATACAGTATTCCACGTAGCATGCTAGCTCTGTTGTACGACATTTAGTATATGATACATTTGGTTTTTGACTCTATTTGCATGGTCTGTCAACACAATATTGAAATAAAAATGCAAAATGACAGTATTTAAGTTTATATTTAGGTGACTGCATTCTGCATACTGAGATGCGCAGACAGTGTAGAATGTATACTGCATAGTGTTCAGTAAGTTAAAAGCTAATACTTTAGTCTGATCATAGTCATGATCAGAGGCAGCACACTGGCTTTGAGGCCGTCCGGCTGTTTTGAACTGGAAGGCTCTTCAGGTTTTTATCAGGACATGCAGCCGTGCTGAGAGCCACTGTTACACACTTATACAACACATCTCTTACAACAGCACCGTGTTCGAAACCTGACAGATGGCTGAAACAGTGGTTTGTATACACCATAACTGATCCTAAAAGTATACACTTGTTTTAATAGCCTATTCACAATAGGACCGTATATTGTTACAAACATTTGGCATTACAGAAGCTTACTAGCCCAAATGCATGTGTCAGTTTGTTTTAGTACAGTTTGTTTTGGTTTTAAGGCTACATTTGTGCTACTTTGTATCAGTTTTAAGTTGTTTCAGTTTTTAGTTGTCAGTTTTAACTAAGAATGTTTATGTAGTGTTACCATTACGTAACTGAAACATTAAAATTTTTATATTGAATGTTCCAGGAACATTCAAAATGTCCAGTTTTTTTTGACATTGTATTAACAATATTGCTTGGTTATTCAAACGTTTTTTAAATTCTGTAATGTTTTTCAAATGTTCCATTAATGACTTAAAAATAACGCTTTTGATATATGATTACATTAAAAAAACATTCTACTAACATTACTGCAAGAATGTTTTTTGATCAATTTTAGAGAATGTTCCTTGTTAGCTGGAATTCATGTCTGTAGCACAAAAAAACTTACAGCAAGAGCTTAATCCTCTGTGTTAAAGGTTTTAAAACATTCCCCTAAAAACGTAAGAATAACATTTTTATATATTATATATAACATTAAATAAAGGTCCTACTAATGCAAGAACTTTTTTAATAACGTTGAGGGAACTTTTAGAGAACATTAGTCAGCATTCTACGAATGTTAGTTTTTATTAGCCTATTTACAATAGTACTGTACAAAAATGACAAACGTTTAGCAGTGAGAAGCTCACGACCTCAGTGTGTTTTGTACGGTACGTTCTTGTTTTGAGGCCTATGTTTGTGCTACTTTATATCAGTTGTGGCGAGCGCAGTGGTTAATTACACCACAGTTTGATTTGTTTTGTCTTAGTTTTATAATGGAAAACATTACCCCTCCAGTATGGAAATACACAATTAAACTTATCATAAACAGTGAAAATCCAAATACAATTTCTAAACTAACTCAGACACAGAGAACACAGGCTGCTGGGAAATTATAAGCTTCAAAACAATGTTTTTCATATCAAACCAAAAGCCATAAATTCAAACAAGATTACCAAAAATGACGGTCACATCAAGCATTAGATGAATCTGTCTTTCAGAGCTCTTAAAATGAAGATGTTCTGCTTTTCCTTCTTTCAAATGCTATCTGGGGTAAAACCAATGCATCATTCTTAAACTTCACTGGAAATTAGTTTAACAATGATGCCAGAGAGATAACTTTACATAACATAAGATAAAAAGCAACATTTAGCTTCAAGTATGAGGAAAGAAACGAGGAAAACATGATTATCCAAGAGGTCGTTTAAAGAAGCCGTAGCTGAGCCAGTAGACGGATGATTTCAGGCACTTTAAATGACCCACATTTTTATATAGATGGCAAAGCAATTTATAACAACCGGCTTCATCGTTTGTAGCATTACATCTGTCTTCTCTAAATGGATTTTACTTCACTATTGACTATTGACATACCCCGGGTCAGGCTGTAATTCTATGGCTCCGTTTCAAAACCTAGCAAGCTCCCTACATAGGTCACATCATGCTGCTGACGTTAAAGCTGTCTCTAAACTTTATTATGCTTATATATGCCCATTTATGATCATTAATAGGTTTGATTTTAATTTAATATTCATTCTAATTCCCTAAATTCTATATTGTCACGTCCATCTCAGGAAAGACGAAACTGCAGTGCAGGAGTTAGTGATCAGACTTCCTTGTTTTCCCACAGCAGTTCCACAGAGATAGCTATCATTATAATAACTTTATTAGTGTTTCTGCAGCGTTTTTGGTTTGATTTACTGCGCAGTCTCAGGGGCTGATGGGTAAGTGTTGTGTGCTCCCACTATGAGGCAAAACCTGCTATTATTGTGTCAGCCCGTGTTGTGTCTTCAGTTACTCTCCAGGCACAAAATTGAGTTAAGTATTCTTAAGTGTGGATATGTTCAGAACAGAACGCTACCACACCGCTCATTACTGATATGCTATATACAGTATGCCAGTTGTCTCTCATGTCAAGCATACAAAAAGCACATTCTGCCCAATACAATATCCCACAATGCATTGTGCTTGACCTGATCTTCATAGCTGTCATAATAGCTCAGAAATGTCACTCATACTTCACGCGGCATCATATCAGAGACATCATATCAGAGTCGAGGCCCTGGATGGTATAAGGAATTTTATTTAACATTTTCATCCAATTTTGATACGTGTTAGTGTACACATTAAAATAGTGAACTTCACAAACTTTTAAAGAGAAACAACCTTTTCACATTATTTCCACAGTTGCAATAACGCCTGTGTCTGAACTGCTGTCAGTTTGACAACAAAAGGTTGTGCTTAAATTAGCAAACAAATAACAGAACTACAGTTATGTACTTTCGGTGTTTGATATATTACAGTAATGTACATACTTGCCTGTATCCTCTCTCCTGCCTCACATACATTTACAGTGTCTCCTTGACAACTTTTACAAAGCAACGGCCTTTAAAGATAATGTATATCAAACCAAACAGTTTAGGATGCTGCTCAGTTTGTAAATAAACAAAAAATGTTGTACGACTTACCCTCATCCTGAAGTCAGCTGTGTCACCCTTAAATACATCTTAAGACCCTCTTCGTTCATTTCCTGGCTAACATTCTCTAGACGTTCTCTCAAAGTTATCAAAAATCCCTCTTGCAGCAACGTTAGTAGAACATTTTAAGCATTATATAGCAACATTAAGTTGTAAGTGGAATGTTTTTAAAATGTTACTGAATAAACATGTTTAAACAACGTTCTTATAACCAAGCAATAATAAAACGTTAAAACGTTTAAAAACTGGATGGTTTAAACGTTCCTAGAACAAACGTTTTTTGTTACTAATGGAAAGGTTACGGAAACGTTCTTACGACCCTAAATTGTTAGCTGGGTGGTTGTTAGGCCTGTGTGGTTATTTGGGCTCAGACTACTTAGGGAAAATCCACTCATGATTACACAGAGGTCACCCTCGTTCTGCCTCAATACGGGTGTTAGTCTGCCAGACAGATTTCCACATGTGCCTCTGAGCGTCACCTGGAGTTCACTGAGAAGTCAACACACCTTCACAGCTTTACACCTCCAATCCCTGCAGATCAGCTCACTATCAGGGCTTTAACACCTGCTGTCTATTTACCCTTAAACATGCTTATAATATGACTTTATCCAGCCTGGCACCCAGGAGAGCAACCCTTATTAAGAACAGGAAGAAGCCACCGGCTGACTTTTCCCGAACTATGCCGTGGATATTCGTCATATGAACGCCAAGATTCTGGAGTACAATACAAACAGTTTAATTGTGTCATTAACAATCAGTAACCACTCCTAGTTCGAACATTTCTGCATTAACCAAGAAACACTTATAAAACAGTCAGTCGTTACAAAATAACTGGTGCTCTCGTTGCAATAAACTCATAAAAAAAGAAACACTTTTTTATACATGGTATTTTTACAGGAATAATCGCGTTGGATCGTGAACCAAAGGAAGACACATTGCAAACATCGATTTCACACAAATTGCATATGTTTTTATCTCTCTACGGTGGTCTATAGGTTAGTCATTTACCTAAGCTTATTTGCATGATAGTAAAAATTGCATACAGCATTAATCATGAAGCTTGTAGCATGAGTTGCTCGACATACAGCACTTTTTTTTAGGCAACCGTTAAAGCACATTTCTCCATTAAAACGTTAAGACACTTCTGATTTTACCGCCCATCAAAATGACATAAATAGAAAACCGTCAGTAAAATGAACAGCGCCCGGTGACGGAAATGTTGAAAAAACCTAATTACATCAGAACGTGGCATGAACCCCAAATAAATAATGCAGAACGATGAGAACCGAACGAGGTCGTGATTCACATTTTAAACTGTGGAAATCCAAGATATTACAGTGACGAAAGTTTCGCAAAATAATCTAACATCGGCAGTGCCATATATAGTACAAGGCATTTGTTGGCATAGTTTCTTTAAGACTGTATACTTTTTTACAATTAATATATGTCTATATATATATTTATATTTCTTCAAACCAAATAATAAGGCCGAGCCGTTTTCCTGGTTTGCAGAGATCCAGAGACGGAGCGAATCCTTTCCATTTCAGAGAGAATCGCTCGTTTGTCAGCAGGGCTCGACTTCACCATTAAGGCCTTTTGTCTCCTCCTCTTCTTCAATTTCATGCATTTTTAAAAAAAAACTCCAGTTAACATCACATACGTAAACATCAAAGTCTATCTAACGCCATTGGCTTTCCTTGTTTTTTTTTAAATCAGTAGCTCAAACTCAGTGTAAAAACAACAGACAAGAAGTGCAGTCGCAATTATCCACAGCAACGTACTGTTGATTTAAAGGAACAGCTACACATAAAAAAATTCTGTCATCATCTCTGACCTCTGTGTCATTCTGAACCCATATGACATTCTTGTTTTCCATTAAACACAAAATGCGAATTGGTGTAAAGAATATCACGTCCGCATTTCTCATATAATGAAAGCAAATGGGGACTGGAGACGCCGTTGCCTCAAAATGCAAAAAAGTACCACAAAATTATCATAGAAACAGTCCATGCGACTCGTGTGCTATTCTGAAGCTGTTTGATAGCTTCGCGAAGAACAGTCTGGAATTTATTTCATTATGGACCACTTTTATAATGTTTTTTAATGTTACTGTAATGTTACTGTAATGTCACTGTGAGTCCCCATTCACATTCATTGCATTTAAAAAAGCAGCCAGAATATTCTTTAAAAAATCTTTTCGTTGCTCCACAAAATAAAGTCGTGTTTGGAACAACACAAGGGTGGTAAATGACAGAATTTTGTAGTTTCGGTACACTGTTCCTTTGAGATTTTTTTTTTACATCATTTGTGCCGATTTTTGAAATGCACGAGTCTTTACAGTGAAATAATACACACTTTACAAAACTGTGAAAGTTAATTACCTCTGTATTATTCAGTCTTGTGTAAAAAGTCTTACAGTTTCGATCATGAAACACAGACAGAGTCAAAGAGAACAAGAGAGAGATACTAGATTAAAATTCAAAGCAAAGAAACTGGTCCGCGAGGCTAGGGTTACTCTTTAGCCTCCTGCTCAGTTTGGGCCAGGCACGGAGCGTGCATTTCGGGCGTCAGGTGCTCCTCGATTTTAATGGAGAACATGGTACTGTTGGTCTGCACGCTTTCATCCAGCTCCGTGAGCAGCTCGCCCTCTTTGTAGTCCGTTAGACCCTCGTCCTTGTTGTTGTTGTTGATGGGCGGCTCCTTCAGCTTGCCGGCGTGGTTGATGTAGAAGCGCTGGTTCTGGAAGAACTTGATGATGGTGTGTTTGGGCAGGTCCAGCTGTGCAGAGAGAGTGTGGATGGCCTCCTCATCCGGATACAACCCAACGTCCTGGATGAAGCTCTGCAGGATGCCCAGGGCCTCCATGGAGATTCGGTTGCCTTGGCGACTCTTGCTTCGGTTCTCATCCTCCGTCTCTGCGGGTGACGCTGTGGAGGGCTGTCTCGGGGGCAGCCGTGGTCCCGTCTGCTGCTGTTGCTGCTGCAAGGGCTGCTGGGATAGCGGAGTCTGAGAGGGGTGTGGCAGGGGTAGAGGAGTCTGGAGCTGAGAGGAGGGCTGTTGGTGAGTCTGAGAGGAACAGAAGAGAAAGAACTGCAAGTCAACTTTGAGGTGTCGTAAAATTGTGTAAAAATCCTAGCATAATAAACAGAGACAACCATGAGTAAAGCATTCGTAGGTTAATTTCCCAGACAAGTGTGAACATTTGAGGTGACATCAAAACATTTTCCTGTTTTTTAAACGTCCTGTGCAGCCAGACACAACAATTTTGGCTCAACCAATGGTGCAAGTTGGGGGCGGTACTATCAGTCTGCCCGACCAATGGAAGAGAGGTGCACGCTAGTGGATAGTAATCAGGGCTTCTAATTAAAAATGTATAGCTTTATAAAATGAGTTTTACTGTTTTGAGTGTTTTGTTTGTTAAACGTTACTTGTGAATGTGAAGCTGTTTTTGCACTAATCAAGTTACTCAGAACAAATAAATAAGTGAAGCGCTTTGGTATGTTAGATATTTCTTTCACTGAATTAAGTACCAAAACGATGTTGTTTATTACAATAAAACACATTTTAATTGATAAATTAAAATGTGGATAATGTATTTCATTGGCAAGATAATAAATGCCTTATACAGATACAGAAGTGTGGTCACCTCGCTCGCAGTACATGTAATCAGATGTCGGGCTGGTAAATCTTTACCTGTGCCTGAAAATGCATAACTGCACGCTGCTTCATCAGAATATTCACACAGAATACGCAGGTCTGTTGATTGCTTATCAAACCCTATTCAAATACTGCTGCTCAATGGGGTAAATAAGAACTCAATGTGCAGCGAGATCTCGGCGAGATGTGTGGATGTACAGTGTGAGCGCCATGTCTGTGTTTAGACCACTTTCACAGTGCTGTAAACACATGACACATTAGCTCTGAAATGTGCCATTGTCTGCGAGTTTGGGGTCATTGTAGCAGACAGCTGCTGCTTTTCATAGACCATACAGAACGCGTTTCCTGGGACATTCCCAAGAGAACCAGGAATGCGTGATAACATTTTTGCCAATGCACAACAGTCTCCAGATAACATATCAAAGGTAATAGAATACAATGGACAGAAATAAATTTTAGAAATGTTAATGTGAGTGTGTTATTCAGAACTTCAGATCACATGTACTGTAAACGGATAGTTCACCCAAAAATGAAAATGATTCTATCATTTGCTTACTCATGTCATTTCAAACCCTTATGACTTTTGTTTTTGCTTCTGAGGTTGGTAACCAAACCACAGTGGCACCCATTGACTTCCATTGTATGGAGCTCTCTCAAAATATCATCTTTTGTGTTCCACAAAAGAAAAAGTCATACAGGTTTGGAATGACATGAGGGTGAATGAATGATGGGATTTTTGAATGAACTATTAATTAAAGGTGAACTGTACCTTTTACACTGGCCTCATTTTGACCAAGTCTAGCCAAAACAAGGTTTCTTAAAATGCTGTCTAGGTAGACAGCTCACTTTGTTTAGAAACAAATTACTGTAAAATATATCCGGTACGTCACCTACAATTCCTGTTTTCCTTTCACTGTAGTAAAATCACTCTATCGCATGTGTTATATAGCATTATTATGCCACAGTTTGTGTTTGAAGACTTTCGAATCTTTAAAACTCCAGCAGTCGTGTGCCGATCTCATTGCCTTAAGTGGTGCAAAATGAAAGTGACAAAATGTTTTTCCTCACTGCATGCTATTTCCTTGGGTTGACCATATGTTTGCGAGTAAACAAAACAAAATGTGATCAAATATGCAGCTGTAACCAGAGGAACTTGGGGGATTTTTATGATTAAATATGGATTCTGAATAGTGATGAATTTATCAAAATATCCAGATGTACTTAGTATCAAAACACAGACAAATGCTGCTAATGACTGTTTTACTTGCATGGCAAGGCAGTGGAGAATTACACAACACCGCAAAACTTCAAGTGATCGATAGAAAATTAATTAGGCATCATTTTCGTAAAAACTACAAGTTAAAAACAATCGTGCAAGCGTAATTCCTTGAACGCGCGTGTGCGAGATCTGAACACCAGAATTCAGTTGTAACTCTTCATTATACGATTCGTTTTACTGTACGAGTCGTTTGTGTGTAACTCTAGTGCTATATAATGTGAGATGTTTTTGCATCGATGCCAGACTTAATTTGTTACGAATTGTTTTTATGTTTGTGACCATCATGTTTCAAATAAAAGAGGAAAATATTTAACTGAGATAATTGGTGCTTTTCATTTTTTTAACTACTAAAATTAGGTTAGGGTAAAATTTGGGTTTCCCCAGCTAACGATTTTAGATTGTAAGACTTTTCCATTAAATAACAGAAACGTTAACCGAAAGGTAATTTTGAATGTTCTAGAAATGTTTAAACGGTCCAGCTTATTAGACGTTGTATTGATATTACTGCTTGGTTATAGGAACATTATTCAAACATTTAAATTCTGTAACATTTTTAAAATGCTTCACTAATAACTTTAGAACATTACTGTGCAAATATTTTTTGACACCTTCAAAGAACTTTCAGGGACAGCTATCCAATGTTTTGAGGACGTTCCCCGTTAGCTGGGTCCCCGCCCACCCCTGTATGTGTTTGTCGGACACTGACCTGGAGGGGGTCCGTGGGCATGTGCAGCAGGTGTGAGGGTCTGTCCGCATGGTGCTGCTGTCCTCCGTTGCTCTCCTGCTCGTATATGGCGTCACGTTCTGACTGGGACAAACTGAGGAACCGTCGGATCATGGAGAGGTTCTCCCAGAGCGTGCGGTTCTCCGGGGATGGGTCTTCTTTCCAGCGCAGGAGTTCACAAAGCCAACCCTGATCACACATTAACAACATGTCAAATGACAGTGTACACTGCACTGTACCATACAGTAAAACAGTGTGTGGAACAATCCAGTTTTCTGTGTGCAAAAAATGACTTCATTTATTGATTTATTCATTAATTTTTTTAACCATCTTACTGACGTATTTAAATAATGACATGGAACCGTAACTGAGAAACGCTTGAATGCTAACTGAATGAAATCCATTTACAAAATTAAGGACTGCATTTAGTAGCATATTCATTTTTATGTGGTTAAAATGTATCAGCATCAAGAACTGAAAAATGTCGCTGTCAGTAGTATAAACAACTTTAATAATTGTGTATTTTTTTAAATTGTGACAATCCCACAGTGGACAGTATGTCAAATTTCAAGTTTTAGTAAATAAACAGAGAAAAAGAAGTCAACAAAGCACAGCTCAGTGCTCTAGTGTGTGTGCGCCAACAGTGACGTTTTGGCACATTTACAAAAGCGATGCTGTAATCTCCAGGCCAGAGTGTGGCAGCACCTTTCATTTCCACAGGATTACCCAGCGCACACACACACACACACACACACACAGAGCAGGAGGCAGCCGCGCCAGAGCACTGCATGACTGAGATAACTCAGCATCTCTGTTGTCCCCTGTTTCAGCTCTTCCCAAAACCACGTAAAGCCCAGAGAGACAAACTCATCACCGCTCACCTTGTTCCTCTGCCATGTTTATTGTCGCCTTTTTATTTGCGTGCGCAGGGATTTGAGTCTTGCTCCTGCTATGATGTCTGCAGCTCAACGCAGTTCAAACACACACACCTTATCGTAGCCATTAACCACACTATCATAAAATAATCCTCAATCAAACATCTGCAAACGCAGAGCGAATAAAACCCACAAACAAATTCCGGCAAGCTACAGCAGAAACTAGCGAGCAATACACGTTTTTACACCGTGAGCCGAGTCAAGGTGCTGCCAAAGTCGCAGAAAGTCAACAGCGGTACCGGCACGGCTGCATTACAAAACCCTAATAAATAATATAAAACAAGAATAAATAATTTTGGGTTGCTCATTTAGAAACAATGTTCAGAGACGGTTTTGTATTCGTCCAATTGCATTTCTTCCACTGTCCTGCCACACAAAGAGTGTATTGAGAGACAGTCGGCCTGAATATGAGAACGATATGAGAAAAGTACACAAGGAACGTGAGAAAGCAGCTCTCACCACGAGGGCTCAGAAGGCCGAAAACTGCTGTACCTCTAACCATGACCTTAACGTTGCTGCTGAAGATGAAGAAACATACACAGATTTGACTGGTTTCTTCATCATTGCTCATGACAGCTAATGGAGCCGTTACACATCTCAGACGTCTCTCGTAAAAGTTAAAGACCATTCGAATTTTTTCTGCATTGTGCCATTTTCAAGACTGTTAAGCAGATTCCCCGCCCAAATGTATTTATTTTTGTGAAGTATACAGACATTTTGGTTTTTGATTTTTTTCTAAATTCCATTTTTCTAAAAACTACAGTAATAATTCAATTTAAGAGTAATGTTTTCTATTTATAACGTATCTTACTATTGTACGAGCATACATTATTTCAGTACATTTATTTGCATTACAGTAATCACAATAGGCTTTTCAAAGCAGAATATACATCTTATTAATTTTTGACTTTAGGGTCCAATCTGACCCAGACATGTTCTGTGAGCTACACCCAATTATAGGCCAACAGTACAAGACATCCCCTGATGTCCAGGAAGGACATTTGTACGGTTGGCGTCCAGGTCATGAGTTCCAGAATTAGAAGGCCCAGAAGCCACCAGAACCAGCACTGTGCTGAGTGTATAAATAGCAGTGTGTGTTCTGATCAAAATATTTCTTCAGCAAACAATGGCTGAATTCACGCGTAAGATTCACTCCAGCAAGGCAGCGTGTCTGCGAGTCTGAGGACCGAACAGTCACAAGCTGCCAATGAGAGCAGCACAGGCTGTTACTGTGAGAGAACAGTGTGTTGTTTATGTCTCTCGCCCTGACCAGTAAGCACATTAATAAACTTGGGATTGAGTTCAGGAGCCTAAGATTCTAGCGAGTCACATGGCACCTTCGACACCTTTTTATGGTCTCATTCGCTTCTAATCGTCCCCTCTGGTCACCTCACGGTCGTTCTGTAAGACCTATCTGAATCTTCTGTTATGATACCCATCTCAAATAGTTTGGCCCTCTGTACCACCCCTGCTCCAAAATCAACCAGCTGCTTTGGGCCACATCCCAGTTTGTATACTTCTACAACACACTGGAAGTATGTACTTGGCTGGAGTCAGCTACAGTCAAGCTTTCATAAAAGTAGTTAGCTGCACTATAAGTTACAAATAACAAGTAAAACTTTTAACTACCTTAAACCACATTAAAGTTATTTAAGAGGCATAATCTTTTTAATTATCTTCTTTGCAAACAGAGCACAAAAACAATGAAGATCTCAATTAGGGGACATTTGCATTAAATACGTCCAATAAAACTAAAAACATCATAATTTATGTCAAACATAGGGATAAACAGCAGCATTTAACTAGCTATTTAGACTCAAAATGATGTAAAATTTGACGCAGCACAATAAATGCGTGATCATTTTTTTAGACGTTTTCTTGTACAGTGCTACAGTGTTGTGGGCATGTTCTCCTGATACTACAGATCACATTGTCACACTGTTTTCATTACATCCCAGTTTAGGATCACTTCAATATTCAAACATTAATAAACTTCTACTGTATTTTTATTTCTTGGTGTTTTTCTACTGTAAACTTAAAAAGGCAAAGGAGAATCGCCATAAACTTCCACAGACAAAATGAAAAGTGGGCAGTATTAGCCCAAGAATCACTACTGCGAGACTGGACTTCCTGACTCTAATCTTGCACACTATACAGTATGCATAGCATGTAAATGAAGACACAGCAATGTTATCAGTTTAGCTGGTATCTCTGCCACCACTGTTTCCAGGTCAGCGCTCTGTCCTCTGCAGAACGACTGTTTGCTTATCAGTCATCGCATCACTGGCTGCGTTTCTCAAACAAGTCAGCAAGTTTCAGTG
>JAZGTJ010005862.1:0-26366 GCA_036877575.1 Botia almorhae
CCCTGCTTGAAAACCTCCTCTTCATCATCACATTATGCTTCCTCAGTTGACAACACTATCTATGCATCTTCATTTTACAGTTCAGAGAATGTAAAGCAAAGCTATAAAACAACATGAAACAACATGTACAACCCATTATGCATCTATAATTGTATGTTTCAAAATGTATGACACCACTTGATTTTAATTGTCATCGCTTGATTGGAGGGTGAGAATGGGTGTGGCATACCAGAAGAGAATCAGATCGTTTGCAGTTATTTGAGAAGCAGATGAAAAGTTTGTCACAGGAATCAAATTTCTCTGATCCTCAACCAACATTTTCTTCTTTGAGGAATCATGCACAGCAAGAGCAGAAACACTTGTGTGTTTAGACAGTAAATGGGGGAAGTTGATTTCATGTTGTCTTTGCCTGGTCAGCTGCATGCAGAAAACACACATTGAACATTTCTGAAGCAGGAACCTGACAGGAACTCTCCCTCAATTGTGCTATGAGGAGAATGTCTTCTGAGCATGATGTACAGTGCACGTGTCCTCAAAGCATTCCCCATATCTGTGCCATCTGTAATTCTCTTATCGTTGAGTTGTGACTCACACATATGAAACTTTTCTGGCTTTGGGTTCATTTATTTCTATTGTGTAAATTACTTCAACAGAATCAAGCAAAAACTCTCTGCTCCCCAGAACAAGTAAGTGAGATAAAGCGAGGTAACAGCGAGGTAACAGCGAGGTAAAGCTTGCTTTGACATGAAGCCTCATCATTCAAGCAGTCAGAGCCTCTTATAACATGAGAGCTGTGTGGAAGATTTTTTGCCTTGTGCTTATATGAAAACACTGAATGTGTGTCACTCCACATCTATGGCTGAAGGTCGTGACTGCTGAATTATTGTCGGCATTGTGTCTGCTCATATAAATCATGTTATGGCATATAATCATGGCAAAGAAGCATAGCCTCGTTCTTTATGAATCTAATACACCCAGCTCTCATCTTCATCCAAACCCTGCCTGTGGAATGCAGTCACTGAAAATCAACATCACACATGAACCTGAATGATGAATCTGAATGATCTATCTGAACTAAATGAATCTGCATGACATCTCCAGAGTTCTGATTATTCAATTAGATAAAGAAGTATTCTAAAACATTATAGAATTTCATAATTTCTTATGTCTTTAAATTTATTTAATTGTTAAGCGTTAAACAAGTGTTACAATTTAATTTAATTTTATCTAGTCCCACAACTGGCTGTTGGCAAGTTTACTTCAAATTATCACTCAATATTAAACACAGCAATACTCTTCAGTGTGTTCCATACTCTTCAGTGTGTTCCATACTCTTCAGTGTGTTCCATACTCTTCAGTGTGTTCCATACTTCATCAGTGTGTTCCATACTCTTCAGTGTGTTCCATACTTCATCAGTGTGTTCCATACTTCATCAGTGTGTTCCATACTTCATCAGTGTGTTCCATACTTCATCAGTGTGTTCCATACTTCATCAGTGTGTTCCATACTTTTCAGTGTGTTCAATACTTCGTGTTTTTGGCTCATCACCATTTCTCTTTCTGATTTTAAGAAGAAACCTCATTCAATGTTTGTTAGGTTCATGTTTTAAAAAACTGATTAAATATGTAATTCTGTAAAACACATACGTTTGAAAGGTGCACATGAGGATTGATTCAGGCCATTATCAGATTTTAATTCCAGAACAGAATGACCTAAACGATGCCTTTTTTAACCTCAGATTCTCTCCTTGAGGAATCATGTTACATCTAGCTGTGTGTTTTTTTAAATGAGGCAGATGGTGTGTGTTCTGATCTCATTCTCAGACTGGCTCATCCTGATGGGAGTTTGGCAGATCTTACAATGATGAGCACATCTCCAGAACCTCTGCTGAAGGAGGAGGTGGAATCTTTGAACGAGATGCTAATGGTGGACTATATGGAGGAGGAGAAGAAAGAGTCATCTATCCATTCTGCTTATCTGTCCAGTCAGGAGAACCTTCAGCAGTTCAGTGTGACCTCAGATTCAAAACCCTCCTCAGATCAGAGCTCAGGTGCAGAACTCTGGGCTTTTCTATATTCACTTCTGTATGATTCTGTTCTGTTATGTACAGTCCTATATGTACATCTATATCTGTACATCTATATCTATATCTGTTTCCTCTAGAATTCTGAAACTGAACAGAGTAGAGTGTTGTGCTCTAAATTGTTGTATATGATTCTATTCTGTTATCTTTTCTAGAATATAAAAGAGAGCAGAACTCTGCTTTTGTTCTACTGTGAAAAGCAGTACAGTTTACTACAAACACAGTTGATGCAGTTCTGCGTGAATTATCTCAGTTTAGTTCATTATACACTAGATGAAGAAACATGAGCACAGCTGAAAGATAATTTATTGCGTTTAATGTCATTTATCAATAGTAACAAAGTGCTTAGATTGTGATTCTTTACTTTGGATTTGGTTTGTGTTCAGTTCTGTTGTTCATTTATTGTCATGTCTTATGGATTAATACTTCAGTACTGGAGCAGTTTTGTGAGAAGTGTCTTCAGGCTGTTGCAGGTGTGGAATGTGTCCAGTATCTTCTGCTGTTCTGTTTCAGAGCTGAAGGACAAATGGCACCTGGTTCTGGACCGGCTGACCGTCTTGTTACTGAAGTTTCTGGAGTATTTTCACAAGCTAAAGATCTTCATCTGGTGGCTGCTGGAGATGCACGTCATCAAACTCGTGTCTAGCTACATCATCATCCTGTCTGTTAAAGAGGTGTGTACTGTACTGTATCACTTCAATACAGTGACTGTACTTCATTACCTCACTGAAGTATGCTTTCAGGAGACTTGTGTTTGTCTTATAACATTTAGATTGTAATATAAATCTGTCCTCATTATAAACGTTTGTAAACTTGTGAAATGTAATTAACTCATTGTGTTTGTTTGAAAGCTTAACTTGGTCTTAATTAAGGTTAGAGATGATCTTGACTGGACTGTAAACACTGATCTGTCTACTAATAACTATGACATCATATTTTAAAGGAATCTGCCTACAGATGTCCACTTAAACTGAGAGCTTCACCTTTAGATGAGTTTGAAACAGTAAAGAAGTGTTATCATGCAGTGGTCTCAATCAGGTCCTCTGGGGGTTGTTTCTCTGCTCATCTGTTGCAGGTTTCTCTGTTAAACTGTGTGTTTCTGATCTCCTGGGCATTCGCGCTGCCCTATGAGCAGTTTCAGGTTCTGGCTTCTGGTGTCTGCACCATGTGGACATGTGTGATCATCATCTGCAAGCTGTTTTACCAACTGGAGTCCATCCAGCCTGATAACTACTCCAGCATTTGTGGCATGGTGGGTTTCTCTTGGTCATCAAATGTGTTTATTGGGATGTTTATTTCAAACCTGCGAGACTTTCTTTCTTCAAAGGAAGACAGAAGATCCTGATGATGTTCCTGTTTTTCATGAACCTTCAGCGTCTGTGATTCTGATTCTGTTCAGGAATTAGTTTGTGTATAATAATGTTTCTCTCTGCAGTCCCTCAACTACACTGAGCAGCAGAAGATGATGTTAAATGCGTCTCTGCTTTACAAAGGCCCCGTGGACCCTGCCAACTGGGTCGGCCTGATGAAGTTTCCCAAACCTCTCCTGCCCAACCTGAGGGTGAGGACATCAAACAATGTTCCTCTAGCGTTCAATCTGCTATTACAAAGATGTTCTGTTATCTTGTTGATAACCTTGATACCCATTTCTAAAAGTATTTTATTCTTTTTAAATAAATTAATTTGGAAGCATCTCCTTTAACTGCAGCTGTTGGAAAAGAATAATGTTTGTACCTTGTTTGTGAATGATGGATGTCATGTCATTAGATGATGTTCAGATTATTGTGATTATCTTGTTCTTCTCTCTCATCACCAGAATAACTTGTTAATGTTAGCCATCTTGGCCTTTGAGGTCACTATTTATAGACACCAGGAGTTTTTCCGTCTGAGAAACAAACTTTCCCTTCCCCCCTCTCGGACCATCTTTCATGACATCACCCGGCAACACCTTGACAACGGGATTGTTGATTGTGTCAAATATTTTATAAACTATTTCTTCTACAAGTTTGGTCTAGAGGTACACTTCAGTCTGTCACCTTTATTGTTTTCATTTAAT
This sequence comes from Botia almorhae, assembly GCA_036877575.1. Lineage (NCBI taxonomy): Eukaryota > Metazoa > Chordata > Actinopteri > Cypriniformes > Botiidae > Botia > Botia almorhae. The sequence continues at coordinate 4,141 of JAZGTJ010005862.1, forward strand.
GAATAAAATTAATTAAATTATTAACTTGAAAAAGGGTCTTTTAAAAATGTAAGTGTGAATATTTAAAGTTTGCTTTGATTTGTTGATATATTTACCAGCATGTGTGCTATTAGATTTTCTTGCTAAATAAAACTTTTCACGTCACATTTAGTGTACAGAATGTGAAATACTATTATTTTTATTTAATGCAGTGATCTTCAGATATTTCTGAGATATATCTTCAGATATTTCTGAGATATATCTTCAGATATTTCTGAGATATATCTTCAGATATTTCTTTGAAATGCTCTGTTTTGACAGGTGTCTTGTTCTGTGTTGTCAGGTGTGTTTCCTGTTGGCAATAAATGTGATGGGTCAGCGGATGGATTTTTACTCCATGCTGCATGGCTTTGCTCTGGCTGCAGTCATGTACAGGCGCAGACGGAAAGCCATCGCAGAGATATGGCCCAAATACTGCTGTTTTCTCTCCTGCATAATCATCTTCCAGTATCTTCTGTGTATTGGAATCCCACCTGCTGCTTGTAAAGGTGTGCGAATCTGCGTCTGCGTGTGCGAGCCTGCGTGTGCGGGAGGGCAAAAATGTGTATAATAATAATATTTTTACATTTGTTTTATTTGTGAACAAATTGACACCTGGTATAAAAACAGCAAGTCTCACCGCATGTCATCAGCACTAGATTCAGGTGTACATACTGTTTTCTGAAACTCCCTCAGACCACATTTGGAGGAGTTCTGGAAAGTACATGAGCAGTTTGCATTTGTACTATAACTGTGACGCGTGAGATGTGTTCACCTCAGGTTTGTGGGGAATTTGAATAGTATTTCAGTGTGTAGCATTTTTCATCACTGTTTGCAGCATATTCTCACTCCTGCACTGTAATACTGTATCTGACTTCTGTGCTGTGTGTTTGGGAGGTTTCTCCTCTGCTGGATTCCATTGGTCTGGATTAGTGACACATGGACTGTTCTCTCCCTTCCAGATTATCCATGGAGATTTCCTGGATCTATGACAGAATCTAACATAATTAAATGGCTCTACCTCCCTGATTTCCACACCCAGCCCAAGTCCACGTTCCTTGTCTGTGAGTTATTACTGCAGATAATCTTACTGCACATTGAGAAAAGAGGAGCTCTAGAAATACTGTTTAATGCTCACATGACTGTTCATCTGTCTTTGTGTGATGTAGATGACTTCATACTTCTGCTGTGTGCCTCACTGCAGAGACGGGTGTTTGAGGAGGAAAATCAAGCATCTGTTCGTCTGATGGCAGGAGATAATGTGGAGATATGCCGAGACCTGGACGCTGCATTGTTTAGTGTTCACAACCCTGTACCAGACTTTATACATTGCAGGTACAGTACACGCACACACACACAGTGTTTATACTGTACTGTACTGTACTGTACCCACGCTGTATATACTGTACACACAGTGTATATACTTTACTGTACTGTACTGTACACACACCATACACATTGCAGGTTCTGTACTGTACACACACACTCACACACCTATACTGCAGAAACTGTAGTAAAACCCAGTCTCAAGTCTTTTGCAGCCTCCAACAGGTTTTCTTCCAGGATTGTCCTGTATTTAGCTCCATCCATCTTTCCATCAACTCTGAGCAGCTTCCCTGTCCCTGCTGAAGAAGAGCATCCCCACAGCATGATGCTGCCACCACCATGTTTCACAGTGGGGATGATGTGTTCAGGGGGATGAGCAGTGTTAATTTTCCACCACACATAACACTTTGCATTTAGGCCATAAAGTTTGGTCTCATCTGACCAGAGCATCTTCTTCCATTAATTAACTAACACACCACCACTTCTACTGTTTTATTTAAAAACAAATCGCCTTTGTTGCCTTCTTACACTGTGAAATACCTGAGACCTGTCTATAGCACTTTTTCGTTGTTGCCTCTTATTGTTGAAGTTGCTTTCTTGTCCTCATTTGTAAGTCGCTTTGGATAAAAGTCTTCCACATGTTTGCTGTGTCCCCTACATGACTTGTGGCAAACTGCAAACGGGGCTTCTTTCAACAATGGCTTTCTTCTTGCCACTCTTCCATAAAGGCCAGATTTGTGGAGTACATGACTTATAGTTGTCCTGTGGACAGATTCTCCCACCTGAGCTGTGGATTTCTGCAGCTCCTCCAGAGTGACCATGGGCCTCTTGGCTGCTTCTCTGACCAGTGCTCTCCTTGCTCGGTCTGTCAGTTTAAGTGGGCGGCCATGTCTTTTTTGCAGTTGTGGCATACTTGTTCCATTTTTGGATGATGAATTGAACAGTGCTCCTTGAGATGTTCAAAGCGTGGGATATTTTTTTATAACCTAACCCTGCTTTAAACTTCTCCACAACATTATCCCTGATCTGTCTGGTGAGTTCCTTGGTCTTCATGATGCTGTTTGTTCACTAGTGTTCTCTGACAAACCACTGAGGCCGTATATAATTTTCATTTCACTTCAAAATGATGTGCTACTTTGTGTTGATCTATCACACAAAATCTCAATGAAATACATTTGAGTTTGTGGTTGTAATGTGACACAATGTGGAAAAGTTGAAGGGGTATGAATACTTCTGCAAGGCACTGTAAAGTATGACCAGATTGTTTTCATCTGCTATGCCAGCCTCACATACAGTTTAGATAGTATATAGACTGAGAAAACGCAACAGATTTGAATGATTCTTTGGATCTCTGCTGTAGTTTTCAGACCTGTGTTCTCCTCTCTGTTCCTCTCAGGTCTTATCTAGACATGCTGAAGGTCATCATTTTCAGCTACTTGTTCTGGTTTGTCCTCACCATCATCTTCATCACGGGAACCACGCGCATCAGCATCTTCTGTATGGGTTACCTGGTGGCATGTTTCTACTTCCTGCTGTTTGGAGGGGAACTTTTACTCAAGCCAATCAAACAGATTCTGCGTTACTGGGACTTCCTCATCGCCTACAATGTCTTCGTCATCACCATGAAAAACGTCTTAGCTGTGAGAGAATGGAATGTCTGTTTGCTTTCTGAACACAGAACTATAAAGACACAGTCACAGTCTCATTGTGTGATTGTGTGATTGCGGAAGATTTGATGTAATGCTGTTTTCATTTGATTTCTGCTTTCGAAAGATTAGTGGGAAATCAATTTTTAACCCCAACAGATAAATAGAAAGTCAACATATTAATTTCTAAGGTTATTTCTGTTTGTTTAGTTATTTTTACACCACATTTTGAAATTTGAGAAGTTAGAAACAAAATGTTGAATGAAAAACTCGAGTATTCATTATTAATCAAAGTGATAAATATGTTCATGTATGATGAGTGGATGTAAATGTGACATGGAATGTTTTTGATGGTCATTTTCAGATCTTGGCATGTGGTTACATCAGATCTTTAATGGTGAACAGCTGCTGGCTGATTCAGCTGCTCAGTCTTGCCTGTACCATCAAAGAATATGAAGATTTGCCAGGTGAGGAGTAACATGAACTGTAACCCTGCGATTTCTAATCTTGATTCCTCAATATGAATTGAGTAACAGTTACTGGAACAGTCTAGGAAATCTACTGATGTTCTTCATGTGTTTTCTGCAGTGTCTGGAGGTTCCAGTCAATGTGAGCTGCCGCGTGATGAGGCTGGAATTATCTGGGACAGCATCTGTTTCTCCTTCCTGCTGCTCCAGAGACGTGTCTTCATGAGCTATTACTTCCTGCATGTGATCGCTGACATTCAGGCAGGACAGATACTTGCATCCCGGTACACACACACACACACACACACACACACATGCTCCACACACACACCCATACACACATATAAATGCTCTTACACATACTTACACTACACACACACACACACACACGCACCCATACACACATATAAATGCTCTTACACACACTTACACTACACACACACACACACACATACACATATAAATGCTCTTACACACACTTACACTACACACACACACACTCATACACATATAAATGCTGTTACACACACTTACACCACACACACACACTCATACACACACACACTCATACACATATAAATGCTCTTACACACTCTTACACTACACACACACACACACACACACACTTACACTACACACACACACACACACACACACATAAATGCTCTTACACACACTTACACTACACACACACACACACATACTCAAACACTAACTTAGAACATTTTTACAGTCATACTTATTTGTTTGGTATGAAAGCTGTAAACATGAGAGTCTCATGGTGAGCAGTTGTTTGCAGTGTAAAGATTAAAGACACAGTTTACTCAACTGTGAACATCTCTCATTATTTACTCCCCAAACTCGTCCTGTCTTTCTCAAACACATTACACCTGTCAAACCAGCATGAGGGTGGAGAAATGATAGGTAAACTAACATGTGGCCAGTGATGTGAGTTTTATGGCAGTTTAAAGGAAGTGTCTACTGAAAATATAAATGTACAGTATATAAATGTACAGTGTAGCTGAGTGACTGTATGTGTTCTCAGAGGAGCTGAGCTGTTTCAGGCCAGCATCGTGAAGGCTGTCCGAGCTAGCCTTGAGGAGGAGAAGAGATCCATGGAGCAGCTGAGCAGACAGTGAGTTCACTTACACCAACTGTCACATCACTGGAAAACAACATCAGACAGTTGAGACCAGTCTGACCAATATGATCTATCTAAACCTGTCTGGACCTATCTTTAACCATGTCACAGCATGTCAACATTTGGTTGAGTGTAAAAAAGGACCTTTCACCCCCTTATAGGTTCAAACTGATGAGGGAATAAATTAACTAAGTGTAAATCAGTCGCAGAGTTTTGGGGCTTTCTTATCATAATACACAACTACATAATTAATGCAACAACATCCCATAATGCTGTGAAGATTGCCACAGTTTCCATAATGGCAGTAACTTCTCTGATAGACAGATCTTCAGGATCTGATCTTAGTATAATTACTGACAGAAATACAGTTAGACTTTCCCGTGTGTGTGTGCGTGTGTCTGTGCGTGTGTGTGTGCGTGTGTCTGTGCGTGTGTCTGTGCGTGTGTCTGTGCGTGTGTCTGTGCGTGTGTCTGTGCGTGTGTCTGTGCGTGTGTCTGTGCGTGTGTCTGTGCGTGTGTGTGTGTGTGGTTTCTCTGGTGACTTTCCTTTAGGATGGATCGCATTAAGACACGACAGGAGAAGTTTAAAAGAGGAAAGGAGCAGACTCAGCAGTCTGGAGATGGACAGAAGCTCCTTCCACCTCAGGAAGAAAATAATGATGATGGTAATATGAAGATCATAAGGGCGAGAGAGAGAGAGCAGACTTCACCTTTTTTAGGATTAGGTTTGAGTTTGAGGTTACTGTTTAAAAGTTTCAATCATTAAGAATCATTAAGACATTTACAGCTTTCCTGTAGCTCAGTGGTTAGAGCATGGTGTTAACAATGCCAAGGTCATGGGTTCGATCCCAGGGATTACTCAAAAACAATGTGTAGTATAATGCAATGTTAGTCGCTTTGGATAAAAGCATCTGCCAAATGCATAAATGTAAGTGTAAATGTTTTGTGTTTTTGAAGTTGGTTAAACACTTTTTTTAATAGCCAAAGGTCTTTTGGTTTTATTTGACATCACTTTTGGACAGCTAGATTTGTTTCATTAATCCTGTGACATTTCATTTGCAGAGAGAAAGAGAAACAAGGTGAATAAAAAGCAGTGGTGGAGACCGTGGGTTAATCATGCGGCCAGTAGGTTCATCATAACATCATAATACTGCTGTCACTACTTCTTGTGTCCTTCAGCAGAAGTCAGAGGAGCTCACTGAGCTCTGTGGTACCCACCACTACCCCCGCCCCCCCCAAGATACGCCCCACCCAAAATCCCCAACCGCTAACACATCCTCCAGCAGAAATGCCCTCCAGACCTGAAGTCTTTCTGTCGAAGCCTTCAGTGCTGCCTCTGATTGTACAGATACATATTACCATTCATTTCTGTTATGCATTTAAAATATTCATGTAAGGATTTCTAGAAGAATGATGTCATTAAGGAAGTGGCTTTGATTCATTAAAGAGACATTACAAAATACTAGTTTAGTTTAGTTTACCAGTGGAGCAATGGATTAATTGCCGTGTTTGTTTATTGTGCTATATAAACTTAATTATTTGTGATGCTCTTCCATCTACAGATCTACAGAGCAGCTGCAGGAAATGATGTCTGGATAATGGTGACAGTCACTGTGCCCATTATCCAGTCACTGTCCCTCACTGTCCAGTCACTGTCTAGTCACAGTCGCTGTCCCTCACTATCCAGTCACTGTCCCTCACTGTCCAGTCACTGTCTAGTCACAGTCGCTGTCCCTCACTGTCCAGTCACTGTCCCTCACTGTCCAGTCACTGTCCCTCACTGTCCAGTCACTGTCCCTCAATGTCCAGTCACTGTCTAGTCACAGTCACTGTCCCTCAATGTCCCTCACTGTCCAGTCACTGTCCCTCACTGTCCCTCACTGCCAGTCACTGCCAGTCACTGCCAGTCACTGCCAGTCACTGCCAGTCACTGCCAGTCACTGTCTAGTCACAGTCGCTGTCCAGTCACTGTCTAGTCACAGTCGCTGTCCCTCACTGTCCAGTCACTGTCCAGTCACTGTCCAGTCACTGTCCCTCACTATCCAGTCACTGTCCAGTCACTGTCTAGTCACAGTCGCTGTCCCTCACTGTCCAGTAACTGTCCCTCACTGTCCAGTAACTGTACCTCACTGTCCAGTCGCTGTCCAGTCACAGTCGCTGTCCAGTCACAGTCACTGTCCAGTCGCTGCCCCTTAATGTCCCTCACTGTCCAGTCGCTGTCCCTCACTGTCCAGTCACTGTCCAGTAGCTGTCCAGTCACTGTCCAGTCACTGTCCAGTCGCTGCCCCTCAATGTCCCTCACTGTCCAGTCACTGTCCAGTCACTGTCCAGTCACTGTCCAGTCGCTGCCCCTCAATGTCCCTCACTGTCCAGTCACTGTCCAGTCACTGTCCAGTAGCTGTCCAGTAGCTGTCCATTTACTGTACCTCACTGTCCAGTCACTGTCCAGTCGCTGCCCCTCAATGTCCCTCACTGTCCAGTCACTGTCCCTCACTGTCCAGTCGCTGTCCCTCACTGTACCTCACTGTCCAGTCACTGTCCAGTCGCTGTCCAGTCGCTGTCCAGTCGCTGCCCCTCACTGTCCCTCACTGTCCAGTCGCTGTCCCTCACTGTACCTCACTGTCCAGTCACTGTCCAGTCGCTGTCCAGTCGCTGTCCAGTCGCTGCCCCTCACTGTACCTCACTGTCCAGTCACTGTCCAGTCACTGTCCCTCACTGTCCAGTCACTGTCCAGTCACTGTCCAGTCGCTGTCCAGTCGCTGTCCCTCACTGTCCCTCACTGTCCAGTCACTGTCCAGTCACTGTCCAGTCACTGTCCAGTCACTGTCCCTCACTGTACCTCACTGTCCAGTCACTGTCCCCAAATCTAAAAATTCTGCCCTCACGTACAAACACGTGTGATTCATTTCTTTCATGTAACACAAAATGATTTTTTTAGCTTCATTGGAATAACAGGTGACAGAAATATCTCAGGTGTTTCAAGCATCATGAGGTTGAGAAATGACAGATTGATCACTGTAGAGTGAATGATCTTTTTAAATGGGTTTAAAAGGTCTGAGTCTCTCTCTCTTTAATGCTGGAATCACTGTGAGACATGAAAAACAAAAGGAAGGCCATCAAACTGTCAGTTTTCTGGTGTGATGTAAGTGACATGACGTTTCTTTTGTCTTTGATGTGCTGATCTCTGACATCAGCAGAATATTAACACACCTGACTGAAGAGCCACTTCATGTCAAACAAAGCTAGTCTTACAAAAAAGACTTCTGATCTAATGGTTCAGTATAGTGATGTATCAGATGGTGATACTACAGTACCTGAGGGGACATAATCACTATATTCATATATCAAGAAATTCATCACAATGTCACGCTTGTGTCAGGAAACACGCGGTATTGCTGTCATGTGTTTTGAATGTGGGATTTGAGAAAATGTTTTTACAGCTTAGATGTTCTTCTGTTTCACTCACGCTGGCATCACGTTGTTTAAAGACACGTGTAATTTAGTGTCATGTGACATTTATATGGATGTTTTTCTCATGTGTGTGGTTGTATTTAATGTTCATGAGGTTTGTTTCAGGTTTGGTGGAGGGATTGGTTGGTATCTTCTCAGGCTGATGTTTATAATATCTGCTGCATGTGTTAATGATGATCTTCCTGGTGAACATTCTCCTTGTTCGTCTCTCAGTGGTCAGAAGTGGAAATTATTACCTGTTTGAAACTGACAGTGAAGAGGAAGAGGAAGAGAAAAAAGAAGAGCCGCCTAAGAAATCTTCCTTCCAGGTGAGTGAACATCCAGAAGCTGTTTTGTGATAGAGACAGAGGGGACAGAATCATTTGGGTTTGTGTGTGAGTCTTGCTGCTCTTTCACTGAATATCTTGTACTGTCTGTGGTGTTGTTGTAAAAGATATTGATGCTCTCTTTCTGACTCTGTGTTCTCAGCGAGCAATCAGAAAGTTTGCTTCTGCGCTCATGGCTTTACCCAGATCAGTCATTAAACTGCCCAAATCCGTCCTGCAGTATGTGATCAGAATAGCCGAGGTATTACCACACTGCACATGATTTGATTTTAAGGTTTGGTGATGTTTATTTAAATGACCTCTAGTCCATGTCATTCCAGCCACATCAGCAGTAGATCTTTCACAGTTTATGCCAGAATCTGATCTTGTTTGGAGGCTTTTTATGAACTGTAAATGCTGTAGACATGCTCATTGTAATGTCTGTGTGTGCATTTATTGAAGGATTTTGTTGTTTATTTTCTGCTAAATGCTGTTGTGTACTGCACTTTACACACTGATTCAGCATCAGTGAAAACACAACTGCTTCACATTCATCACACAATTCTCCTTTACACCTAAACTGAATTCAGACAAATGCGTCATTATATACTCACACTGACATGAAACAGTTGTTTGGATTCAGTTTGGGTATTTTGTATAGTGGATATGATGGTTAAATACAAATTTATGTTTAAATAAATTTGGCATTATTCAGTATTATTTGCATGTGTTTTATATATCTGGGTATGATGTCAATATATTGAATATGTTCATTAAATATGAATATGTTGATTTCAATAATGTTGAAATACTGAATTGATGCATGAAATAATATTGATGTTGCTTTATAGTTTGTGTATCATGTCTGGACCATGGACTCCAAAGTGGTCTTAAAAGAAAGAATCAAAAGCAGCCGTCTTTTCTGGAAACGATACACTCATGACCACCGTCATCAAAAAGAGGATAAGAAAGGTATGAGACAGCAGTGAGCAGTCATTTACTGTCTGATCTCTGTACTTACTGTACTGATCTGTACAGTAATCACCTTACATTGTTTTCTGCTGAAAGAATTTTGTGCTTTCAGTATAAACTATCAGCTGTGTGTGACATGCTGTCAATTAGCTCCTCCCACACTCTGACATCATGATTACAGTAAAGCACTTACAGATTAAGTCAGTGGGATGACACACAGAAGGTCATCCGCTCAGAGAAGTACAGCGGTCCCACTGCTTACATGGTACAGCTGCAATAACACACTTTTTTGAATAGACAGGCAGCTTCCTGTGTGTATTTGTGCAGATCATGTGGCAGTAGAGCTTGGAGAAGATGATGGTCAGACTTCAGAGGATCACAAAACAATTGAACCAGGTGCAAACAGGCTTATTTGATTTTCCTAATAACAGTGTCATAGGAGAAGGACCATTAGAAGCTCAAAACCTCTCCACCTTCTGCAGACAACATCATCAAGAGAATTTTGAACATCATCAGGTCCACCTGGGTTCTGTTTCTGACCACCACTGAGAGCGTGACCAGATGGCTGAACTCCATCTGCAGGGAGTATATTGACATCTCCACTGTTCTGCGTACTGAGCGCTGCATGCTGACCAGAGAAGTGAAGAAGGTTCACAGTGAACTATTCTGTCTAATATTAAAGCTGCAGTCTGTAACTTTTGCCTCTCTACTGCCATCTCTGTGTGAAACATACAATTGCAGGTTACTTCATGTACTTGTCATTGCATATGAAGTTAAATGAAGACAAACATTTCCCAGGCAATCAGACCCGACATCTCAGATGCTAATTAATTATTATAAACTTACTGTTGTTAATCAGGATAAGGTAAAGACATTATATTAAACATTGATCCGTTACTGTCTCAATAACTTATTTTGTTCATTTTAAATCAGAAAAGTTACAGATTGCAGCTTTAAATCTGATCAGCGTATATTGTTTACCAGTTAGACTATGTATATTGTTTACAAGTTAGACTATGTATATTGTTTACCAGTTAACCAGTCAGTTAGGTGTTGAGCTAGACACACCATGTAATGATACAATTTAACTATACAATTTGCTGACATTAACTCGTGGTTTACACTACATTTACACTACATTTAAAATATTGTGAAAACAAAGTATTTTTCATTGCAAGTTTGTCGGTGGATTTGTGGAGGGGGGATGTGATTTTTCAGTCAGTCAGAGGCGTCACACATATCAGCCGTTGAATTGGTCTGTTAGATGGGTCTGTCACTGATCCACTGGGCTCTTTTCCCACAGGGAAACGTTCCATCTCGCGAAAGCATCCATGTGTACTATCAGAAGCAGATAAAGCTGAACATGTCTCGTGAGTCGGGCCTGGATCACATCAGTGAGGATTCGGACTCAAACAGAGAGCACTGCAAACGGGTCAGACACACTTCAGACTCTGCGTCCAGAGACAGCATCTCCAGGTCTTTATGTTTGTTGTACAGAGTAAAGCTCTGCTCTGTCAAGATTGGTTTGTGTTGTGCCTCCCTCACGCTTAGATGAATCTGATTCTGAAGGGCTAATGTTTCACATACTCTTTTAATTGAATAAAGTTGATTTAATATATAAACATGCTCTAATGTTCACAATACAGCTCTCCACCCAAACGGTTTCCTTCTACAGATCAAAGGAAAAAGCACATCACCAAAGCACTTTATTTCCATCTTCTCATGCTTTACTTAATCCCCAACAGATTAAATAGACTTTAAATAGAAAGTTTTTCTAAATAAAGAATTTCTGAGGAGCATCTGATAGGGGGCCAGTCTGCATCTGCTCTCCATTGGTTCTCATTGCTGTCTAGGAGAAACATGAGATCTTATTTGTGATGTTTCTCTGTTGTCATCATTTAATCTGTCATTGAGTTTCCACATCTATTCATTCTTTAATCCATCAGCACATACACAGAAGCCACCATGCTGTTTTCCTGCCAGTCCATCCCGAATGACCTGGACAATGTGCCCAAAGCCAGCGAGAGCGCTCGCCCCAAACTGCACAAAACATACAAGCTGGACATGGTCTGCTCCTCCATGGACAGCGGAAGCAGCGCCATCTCCAGGTGCTGTGGAGCTCATTATCAAGGCTAACCCTAACCACACTCATCTCACGCAGTCTTCATAACAGTCTTCATCACACTCTTTATCACAGTCATCCTCACACTGTTCCTTGCACTCTTCATCACACTAACCCTCTGACTCATCCTCACACTCTTCATCAGACACATTCTGAAAATCAATTTTAAATGCACAAGGTCAGGTTGGTTTTTGTGGTTTCATAAAGATAGTTGAGTTCACACAGGTGTCCATCAGAGTGACCACAGCTGTGTCTTAATAGTTCTACTGTCATTTGATGACTACAAATGAACAGTGCAAAAATCTTAAATCTTTCTTAAAAAATAAATGCTCCTTGCTTTGATAGTTTACACTTCTCAATAGTGTAAATAGTTTGCTTCAATATCAGGTTTTTCAATAGTTTAATAGCATTATTTAAAGACAAGTTGAGGCCGCCTCACTGCTGTTTCCTTATGTGTTTTTGTGGTTTTGTTTCCAGTGAAGTCACTCAATGTGTCACACTGTCCTCTAGACAAAACACCAACGACGCCATCGATGAGGCTGAACATGAACAAGACCAATTAGATGTGGATGTAATGAAAGGAAAAGAGGGAGGAGAAAACGCAAGACAGCTGACCAATGAGCATAAACCTGAGGAGGAGGATCCTGTAGAGGTCACACAGGAAGTGAGTGAGGAAGTGATGCAGGAAGTAACAGGGAAAGTGCCACAGGAACTGATGCAGGAAGTGAGTGGAGAGATGACACATGGAGTGCTAGAGGAAATGAGCAAGGAAGTGAGAGAGGAATGTGTGTTTGATCTGGTAGAACTAGAGAAAGGAGGTGAGGAAATTCAGGTCCTTCAGCTGGAGTTTAAAGTGCACATAGAGGAAGAGCAGTTTGTTACTGAAGATGAAGATGAAGATAGACAGCCACCTTCATCAAGAGTGGAGAACACGCAGTCCGATTCTCCTGGTGAGCAACTTGTTACTTCTGAAGCACATAGCACCTCTGTTGCAGAAGTGTCACCGGGTTACAGTAAAGCTGTGAGTTTTGACCATCTTTCTGTGAGCTCAGACAACAGTGAGAAGCGTCTGATGCTGATGACCCCTGACAGCAGGTCTGATCTGAACGAACCCCTGCTGCCCTCTATCACTACTGAGCTGACCGCCAGTGAACTGCTGCTCAACAAGTGAGTATGACTGACGTTTGACAGTGTTCCTGTAGTGCACAGGATCAGTGAGTGTAAGCATCAGTGCTGCAGCCCAATTTAACTTCGTTTACTAATGCACTAAAAGTACATACTCTTTTTGTGATGGGAAAGTATGTATGTATAAGTGCATAGCGAATGAGCATGCATGTGCTGTGACATACTAACATAACATGACTGTTGTTGCCTACATGAACACCCTTAATAATCACACACATCAAAATAAAACTCCTGTCTTTAAGCATTTCTTCATTCACTATATGGTATTTCTACTATATAGGCTAAATGATTAATTCAGTGTAGCCTCATTAAACCCCTCCCTCTTGCAGTGCATTGTGGGTAATATCAGTCATTAGAGTGTGCATGATCTGCACTTCTCACTAGATTCTCACTGGAAACTGCAGAACATCCAGTAACTTTCAGAATACTAATTTCAACATACTACTACATACACATTAATTATAATCTTGAATATTATTTAGGATGGATAGTATGTGTTGCAAGTGCATCTATATTTCTGTCATGTGCTCTGTTACCTCTTCATAATTCTGATCTCTGTTCTGTTGTCGCTGTTATTCAGAATGTTCTTTGACGAGGAACTGGAGAGTTCTGACTGGTTCTATAAATCACAGCCTCTGGGCCTGCAGCTGTGTTACGCTCTTTATAACCTGCTGGTGGCGCACTCAGAGATGGTGTGTTACCTGGTGATTATCCTCAACCACATGATCTCTGCATCCATGGCAACGCTGGTGCTGCCCATCCTCATCTTTCTGTGGGCAATGCTTTCTGTTCCTCGACCTAGCAAACGGTTCTGGATGACTGCCATTGTATACACAGAGGTGCAGTTAGGGTTTGATGTGCACTTGTTTTTATAATAAAATCAATAAGTGTTAAATAATAAGTATTATGAGTAATAAATACTTTTTATTATTTTTAGTATTTTAATATTTGTCCTAAAGTCATTTTTCATGATTCAAATTCTAGTTTTAAGGAATATGATACTGTTTATTTTGTTTGTATGTGTTGGGGGGTGTAAACTGTGGAATTCAGGGACATTTAATACGGTTAAATATGTTTTATAAAGCTGAGAATACTGCTGTCTTATGGGTAGTAATGAACTAACCTGTTCTTTATGTGTTGCACCTGTAGTCTTAACATATGTGATATTCATACTGTAATTATGACGTCATTCTGAATGGTTTGTGTTTCTCTTTCCTCCAGGTTACCATTGTCATCAAATACTTCTTCCAGTTCAGCTTCTTTCCCTTTAACCAGGCACTGGAGAGTGTCAAGATGAAGCCGTACTACCCGCCCAACATCATTGGGGTAGAGAAGAAAGATGGCTATGTCCATTATGATCTGGTCCAGCTGCTGACACTGTTCTTTCATCGGTCCATACTGAAGGTTCTACTGACATGCTGTCTTAAACATGAGTCCTTTTCTGTAGTGTTCTCCTGTTCCCACACTGAGGATGAGCTGCATGTGTGTGTGAACAGTGTCTTGCTCCAGTTGCTTGAATGCAGCATAAAATCAGGGGGCAATAGATTTTTAAGACTGGAACATTTATCACATTTACTACATGCATTCTTTTGGAATTGAACTCATAGCTCTGGTGTTGCTAGCAGCCTCTCACAGTTATATGTAAAATATTCAATTGAATTAGTTTCTCCAAAAAGTTCTGAATGTTTTTACATGTTTTTAGCACAGATTGTTTGCAGGTATTCTTTGTGTTATTTGGAATTGATTTAAACTGAGAGATTATTTATGTGTACAAACGTTGGAGGTTTCATATTAAATGTTAGACACATAGTAATTTCTCTAACCTGAACTATGAGACATTTTGTCCTCATTAAATGATCAAACTGAAAAGTCCAAAAACATCCTAATAGCAACACAATTTTTTGCTCAGATTTGCGACTTTAAAACATCAGCCATAGGACATAATTTTTTACCCAGGGTTTTGGGTAAAAACTTTAATAAACAGGCAATAGATTAACATGCAATGGAAGCATTGTTTTTTTTAAAGCAAGCAGAAAGCAAAATGAGTTTGAGTGCTTTTAAAAAGAAGAAAATTTGGTTTTCATCTGTTTTGCTGTTTATCCAGTAAATGTGTTGACTGTCTCTTAGTGTCACGGGCTCTGGAACGAGCACAAACCTGAAGTGTCCCAGAGGAGTGACTGTCTCCACGGAGATGATTCTGAGGACCAGGAGAAAATGACCGTGGCCATTCCATCTGAGGAGGATAAGATTTCTCCGTTGTACTCATCTATAAACCTCGGGATGTGTGTGGACTCTGTGCAGGTGAACATGCATGTTCGTTCCCCTGAGCGGACATATCTGCAGCGTCAGAGCACCAGTGGAGGGTCTCGTGTCTCTCGGCGCTCATCTGCGCGCTCCAAACGAGGTGAGAAGTTATTCTTCACACGTCCAGACCAGAGCACAGCTGTACTGCACACAGAGTGGACACAACCCTAACAAAAGTAAAAAACAATGTAACTAGTAAAACTAGTAACTTACAAACTCGCATGCACATTTTCTATAATAAGTAACAATGTGGCTTTATTATAGAAAAGTTGTCTAGGGTTTGTTTGTGGTGATTTTACTGATGATGTTTGTTTGTGGTGATATTTGTGGTAAAATGTGTTTGTTGTGGTGATTATTTGTGGTGATGTTTGTTTGTTGTGGTGTTTATTTGTGGTGGTGTTTCTGATGATATTTCTTTGTGGTAATATTGTTTGTTGTGATATTTGTATTCATGTTTGTTTGTGGTCATGTTTGTTTGCTGGTTTGTTTCACAGGCAGCACAAACACACAGAACAGTGTCCAAAGAACCGACAGTGAGCCAGAAGTTCCAAAGAAGAGCCGGAAAGAAATGATAATTGAGAAAACCCAAGAACAGTTCACCAAAGTAAAGGTTTACCTGCTCAAGAAGTGAGTGTGTGTATGAGAGAGAGAGAGTGTGTGTGTGTTACTTAATGTGTGTTATTGCGTGTGTTAACCCTAACTCTGACAGATTGTTAGTTTTGATAATTCAGCAGTACATGTTTGTTTTCATAAATTTAAAATTATATTTTTAAGATATGTGTTTTATGTCAGTTTATTTTGTGTGTTTATCTCCTCTTGTCAGGTTGGTTGAGATCTACCAGGCTATTCGTCAGTTCTTCTATAATCTGATTCACCCAGAGTACAATGCTGTGACAGACGTTTATGTGCTGATGTTTCTGGCCGACACTGTTGATTTCATCATCATTGTCTTTGGCTTTTGGGCATTTGGGGTAAATCTGATGTTATGACAGAGGCTAAATGTTCGTTCTTTGTTTGTTCTGTCTCCTAATGTTCCAGCATTACAGCTTGGGTTGGACTGCTTGACATGTTATTGTGTTTGTGTCCTCAGAAACATCAGGGAGGTGCTGACATCACTTCCTCATTGTCTGAAGATCAGGTTCCCGGGCCGTTCCTCGTCATGGTTCTCATCCAGTTTGGCACTATGGTGGTGGATCGTGCCCTTTACCTCCGCAAGACAGTGATGGGAAAAGTGGTTTTCCAGGTCATCCTGGTGTTTGGCATCCATTTCTGGATGTTTTTTGTCCTACCGGGAATCACAGAGAGGTAAAGGAATGTTGGTGATTCTGTTTCTGAGCACAATGATCTTATAAAGCTGGAACACACTTCAGCAGAAACATTTTAAGACTGAACACAACACAATAATATTTATTCATAATGTTAATATAGTCTTACATAAAATACACTTCATAAAATATGTATATAATAACACTATTAATTCAGTCATATGTTATGTAGATTTTTTTGAATTTTTCTGAACTTTTTTGATGACAGATGATGTCACCGCTGTCATGGAGACGGTAGACAACGATTACATCATCAATCACAAGGGCCCTGCAGATGTTCTGATGGTGTCGTGTTGCTCTCTCCACAGGCGCTTCAGTCAGAACACCATAGCTCAGCTCTGGTACTTTGTGAAGTGTATTTATTTTGGCCTGTCTGCGTATCAGATCCGCTGCGGCTATCCAACCCGCATCCTGGGCAACTTCCTGACCAAGAGCTACAACTATGTCAACCTCTTTCTCTTCCAGGGGTGAGTGCAGAGGTCTGATGTTTGCCTCAGGAAAAGTGTTGTAATATTCAGTCTGTCTAGTAACTTTTAGGTTCCATGGAAGTATAAAACAGGTTTGGAACAACACAGAAAATGATGACATTTCAGTGGAAGAAAGAATTATTGAATTGACACCAAGTGTTGTGTGTGTGTTGTGTGTGTGTTGTGTGTGTGTGTGTGTGTGTGTGTGTGTGTTGTGTGTGTGTTGTGTGTGGAAGGTTCCGTTTGATCCCATTCTTGTTGGAGCTGCGGGCTGTGATGGACTGGGTCTGGACTGACACCACCCTCAGCCTCTCCAGCTGGATCTGTTTGGAGGACATCTATGCACACATCTTCATCTTGAAATGCGGGAGGGAGTCAGAGAAGGTAAGAGATGGTGAGAGAGACAGCAGACAGCAGGGAGAACATACAGAACAGATATATATATATATATATATATATATATATATACACTTTGGAAACACAATTAAACCGTTTGTGTGTGTGTGTGTGTGTGTTGCAGCGTTCCCCTCAGCCCAGCGGGCAGAAGAAGAAGAAGCGGGTGAAGTATGGAATGGGTGGGACGATTGTCATGCTGCTCATCTGTATCGTGTGGTTTCCGCTGCTCTTCATGTCTCTGGTGAAATCAGTGGCTGGGGTGGTCAACACTCCTCTGGACGTCTCTGTTACACTCACACTGGCTGGACTGCAGGTGCACCAGACACAGCAGATATCAGTCTGTGACTTCAGCAAAAACAGACCTGCTCAGATCATTTGATCTTGGTTTAATCTTCCACACTTCTGCTTACTGGGATTAAATTTACTCTCTCGTGTGTTGCAGCCAATCTTTACGATGAGCGCTCAGCAGACACAACTAAAGAAAATTCATTCTTCTGATTTTGAGAAGTTCAAACACAACAGTAATTCGGTAAGGAAATTAACTCTGTAATCATTGTAACCAATGGAATTGTTTTTTATTATTAAAGCAAAAGAAAAGCAGTGTATGTTCTCAGAGTGAAGAAAAGACAGAATCATGGGTTGTGTGAGGGACTGAACTATGTTTACAAAGCAGAACGTCACAGAGACTTTAGGCTGGGCCAGAAGATACCACCCACATCACCCTGGCAACCACATAACAACATGCCAAAAAACACTGAAGCATTTACCAGCATAGCAACATCCTATAAACCACCCATAACACCCTACAGTAGCTTTGACCAAAGCCTGATGATAATGACTGATATTACAGTATAGTCTCATAAAACTGCATTTATGTACAGTAGAAAATATATGATCTGCTTCTAATAGGGTCAAATGCTGGGTGCACACTGTATGTGAGATCTCAGCTGTCATTAATGTAGTTGAACAGTAGCTTGCAAACGAAAATGATCTGTAGCAATATATGTTCATTAGTGCTCAAATTCTGCAGCATTTTTATCAGAGCAAAAATCTGGAATATCAGAGAACACGTCAAACTATTGCACAAACACAACAGATTATGTTCTTGGATTGTACTGCAGCAAACCTTCTCAAAATCATGTCCAAAATCATGTAATGTGCACCCAGCTTCAATCACACCCCAGTTCTAACCCAATCAAACCAAACGTTTCTAAATAAAACTGCTGCTTGTTCTGTCCTGTAGATTGCCCAGCAGTTTCTGGATGCGTATATCTATGAAGATCTGACAATAGCAGATCTGGAGGGAAGTTCCAGCTCTCTGTGGACCATCAGTCCCCCTAGCAGGGGCGAGCTAATTAAAAAACTCACAGATACACACCGAGACTTTCCTCTGACCCTCACCTGGTCCATCCAGAGGTAGAGGAAACCCTGCCATCACACCCAGTTATGATCAAATTTTCTGGAGATCATATTTCACTTCACAATCAGGAGAAGAGAAAGAACCAAACCACGATGTTCTCCTGACTACAGAATGTGCCTGTGTTCTTGTGTTTGTCCTCAGAAATCTCACTCTAGGTGCCAAAGCTGAGACTGCAACAGGAAAACACACCACAAACCTGGACACAGACACCAGACGCGCATTAGGACAATTATTAAATGACAGTGACAAGAAGACCAATAAAATCCAGCATGTGTGAGTTTAAGCTTTAAAATCCAACACACACACACACACACACACACACACACAAACACATACAAACAAACACATGTTTGTTTGATTATTGTTGTGAGGTCACTCCATAGACTTCCATGGATGTTACATCAGGCTAATGATATTTTCTGTCCCTCAACTGTGACCTTTACACCCATACACACACATGTGAATGACATTAGATTTGACTGATTTATGTCATTATACTGTCATGTTAGAGAGGACATTTGACCCTCACAGATAGAACTAAATCTGTACACACACAGGCTGTGAAACTGCTTCATCATGAGCAATGTTTAATGTGTTTTTCTTTTCTTTTTAGCCTCATTAAAAATATTTTTCCCAGATACATCAAAGCACCAAGTGACTCCAATGCCATGCCTATTGAGCAGCTCAATCATGGTAATCCAGCACTCATCTCACAGAAGTACTACAGAGTCTCTCTCAACTCAGTCTCAGTTTCAAAGATGTGCACAGTAATGTGTGCAGGGTAGAGTACAGCATAACAAAGAGAACCAGATGTGTGTAGTGCAAGATTGAAGAGAAACACAATATAAAACAGAATGGTCAGAGCAAATAACTCAGTGTCTCTGATACAGTCTCTCTCTCTCTCTCTCTCTCTTTAAGATGGCCAGTTCACAAGCATCACTCTTTCTCTGAAAAAGTCAAGTGTGAACAGTTCTTCGGGTGTCCAGGAGTGGTGGATTGTGAATCAGACAGAAGGTGGGCCCATATTGCTCTCAGAGCACCAGAATCACTGTGGCCTGGAGATCTATGTGTTCAGCGACCAAGTCAGCCCTCCCAGTCTGGGTTTTCTGGCTGGATACGGGTATGTCAAAACTTAACACACCTTCCCAACAGTTCAATTGTTCCAAACATAAATCTTCTGTTCTCACATATGACAGTATGAAAAGAAACATTTCCAAAAGAATACAAAAGTAATAATGTTGAAGGAGGCGTTGTTCTGGAGAGCACACCCTCAAGGGAGGGTGCGTTCTTATGCTTTTAAAGTTAGCTTGCTTTTATTAACCTCTCTAAACTGCCTACCCTGCCTTTAATTGAAATTGAATCCACATTTGCACAGGATCATGGGTATGTACATGTCAGTGGTTCTGGTTATTGGGAAGTTTGTGCGAGAGTTCTTCAGTGGAATCTCTCACACCATTATGTTTGAAGAGCTGCCCAACGTGGACCGCATCTATAAACTGTGCACTGACATCTTCCTGGTCCGAGAGACGGGCAAACTGGACCTGGAAGAAGACCTATACGCCAAACTCATCTTCCTGTACCGCTCTCCAGAGACCATGATCAAATGGACCAGAGAGAAGAATGAGTGAAGATGAATGAGTAACTCCGAGCTTCACAGATGGCAAAAGCAGTGTACTGGGATATGACCTTTTACCTCTGGGAGTGCATGCAGTTTTAGAGAGGTCAACATTCAACACTGACCTGTGGTGGACATCTTAAATCTCACCACAATAAAACACAAAATACTGAAGCTGCTTCAGACTCTTGCTTGATACTTAAAAGACTGTACAATCAACTAAATGCATGATTCTTCATGACCTTTCTCAGGAATGCATATCAGATCATTTTCTCACGAAGAGACGTTAACATTTTCTCAAACAACAGCAATGGTAAAGAATGTACTCAACAGTAATAACTTTTCTCCTTTG
This sequence comes from Botia almorhae, assembly GCA_036877575.1. Classification (NCBI taxonomy): domain Eukaryota; kingdom Metazoa; phylum Chordata; class Actinopteri; order Cypriniformes; family Botiidae; genus Botia; species Botia almorhae. Next base: position 24,672 of record JAZGTJ010005862.1, read on the forward strand.
AGATTTAAAGACATCGTCTGTAATAATGAATACAGATGTGAGACATAGAAGGACTTGAAGTGTTTAATAAGGCTTAAAGGATATTGACTTCATCATTTAGGGGATGATGGTGTTGAATCACAATGAATAATGCATCGCTTTCAGCAGTTCTGCTTCATTCTTTATAACAGTGAGTATCGTTCATGAATCAGCACATTTCTGTGTCAGTCACTGAACATCTTTCTGCTCCAGGTTCATGGGTAAAACATTCGACTTCAATATATAATGAATATTACTTATAATCTGGTAGACTTGGAAGGCCTGGGAAATTCACAGGTAGCTGGCTTTATTAAATAAGCTCTGCAAGGCCTAGAGAGGTTGTTGGGGAGAAATATGACGTACATTTGTGTAACGTGCTTGTATTTATTTGAGCAATATGACAGGCAGAGGGACAGTAAAGAATATGAAATACATTTGTGTCCTTTATACAGCCATATATTCATATCCAAACACAGCCATAATCAGGAACGAGCAGCTCTATGGATCAGAGATCCACCACTGGAGTCTCTGATTGGCTCTGCGTTCCATTTACAATATCAGTGTGAGCTTGACCTTGATGATGTTTCTTAATAATGCTTGAACAATATCATCTGAACTATGCATTATACGCTGTAGCATGAATGCGAAAGTAACGTTTGACATGAAACATGTGCATTATTTTTTCCAGCAACAAGAAAAAAAATTGTGTATCAGACGAGTGATGAATAAATGTATCAAATAAAGCACGATTAAAGCACTGAATATGGTTTTATACTGAGCATGTTTAACATCAGATAAAATATCTGTTGAATGTGTAAGAGTTCCGTACATCATTCCGTGGACATCAAGTATCAACCAATGGTCTGAGTCTGGAGCAGAATTATTTAATTACTATTCTGCAATTCTGTTTGGTGATGCTAGTGAAATTACATGTGTTAAAAGTGCACTCAGTATGTCAAATGTTGTAATATATATTATATTATGTTACAGTATATTATCTTAAAACAGAATAGTTCTTCATTTCTATAATAGAATTCGGCTGATCATGTGATCTCAACATGAGGTTATGTAAAATAAAACGTCTTTCATTGCTTCTGATAAAACTGCACGTTTCTCTACATTTTGCAAGAAAAATGAATAAAATGACATAAACGATAAAACGTTTCTATGGGTTAAATATATGTTTCTCTATTAACGCTATAGACGAGAAGACAGTATGTTGTTTTAAATGTGCCAACCATCAAATAGTTATTTAAAATTATTAATAAATTATTTAAATATAATATTATTTGCAACAGGTGAATCGTTTGTACTGCTTCAACTTTACAAAGAAACAATGCATATAGTTAAATCCTTGAATATAACAAACAGGTTTTATATAGTAGGATAACAAAAATACAAAAATAATGGTAATAATAATAAATCTGATTACTTTTAACCAGTTCAGCCTTTATTTTCAAGTGCTTATTTCAGTCTAACAAAGACGTAAAAATGTAGGTTCTGGTGTTCCATTACTTTCATTGGCTATTACAAAACATTTGACTGCCAATGTGCAGAACAGATTTGAATAGACGCAACCCACATAGCAAATTTTATTTGGCCCAGGTCCGGCCCACACAACCCGCTTTTGCTTGGCCCACATACCGCAATGAATTAGGGTCCTAGTGTGGACCAGGT
>JAZGTJ010005863.1:0-26366 GCA_036877575.1 Botia almorhae
TGCTCATCCAGACTATATGAGCTTGTTGTCCTAGCAACAGAATGATATTTTGTCTTTAGAAAAAGTCCTTACAGCACAGAATCCTTTAAAAACATTTTGTTTTCTTATTGTACAAAAGGTTATCTTATCTGCAGTTTCCTGAAGTTCAAAAGTGAGTTTTGATGGGAAATGGCATCAGATAATGGACGTTCAGTGCGAGGACAACACAGCATCTGTTGTTCAAGGTGTCATTTTGAGGACTGTGTGAAATGTAAGGTCAGTTTTCAATGGGTCTGTTTTGATGTCTTTTGACTTGAGGGAAATATAGTCTTTATTGTTGTTTTTTAAATCCTAAAATGCTTTATTTTTGGTTTAAAACAAATTTAAAATGTTGAATGTGATTTCAGACTCTTTACTGTATGTATAAATATACAATATGACATAGACCAACATGCTTGAATTTGGCTAAGAAGTCCGGAAAACCTTAATTTATCAACTGTGGCCTGCTAAGTGCACTAGACAGCCGTTTAACATATATAAAGAACAGATATTTACATCTAGATGAGAGAGAGAGAGAAAGTTTCTCTTCTGTCTTCTGAAACTTACACTCAATCCATCACTCATGACCTGTAATGACCTTCTGTACATAACATTCAGACGAGGATGATTGGTGAACGTTTCCCATGACAACAGTCATATCGCACGGACGCAGCAGGACAAGAGAAACAGGCCCACCGGCTGCTGTTATGAGACGGAAGTTATAAGGAAGGAACTTTGGGAAACTCGTTTATATGGACCTTCTGTTTGTCAACAAAGTGACCGGTTACATCTAAACCGTTCTGACATGCAGTTACAGAATCACAGTTATTCTTTAATTGTTTAGGTAAAAACAAAGTTGAGCATTAAAAACAGGGACGGGTGTTCTGGGTGGTTGCTAGGCGATTGCGTCCTGGAGACATGTAACCATAAAGGGCCCCTTCCAAATTTACCTCAGTAACCATACTGTAGTTTCTGCATACCAGTTTGCAACCCAGTCACTACAATTATTGTTAATAATTTAAAACCATAAACTAATATTAAATCTGCTTAATGTAAGATTTATTTTGTTATATGTCTTTTGGCAAGAATCTAACTATTACAAATAGTGGTTCCCTATCTCCCCGAAAAACATTGCATTCAAATGTTACAACATGAATTATTCAGATATGCTGAAATATAACACTTGGCATTTTAAGCTAAAATATGCAGTATAAGCAAAAACGTGTCCAGAGGGCGTTAATGTGCTTGTACCGTCTCTAAAAAAGTTCAAGAAGGATGGAAATTCTTTCCAACACAGCTGTCACATATGGACGCAAGACTTCAATGAAGGAGTTTTGACACTTGTGTAAGTTTCATTCATTGTAAAACCTGTGTGTATTTTAGGGGTTCATACATGTGACACCTGTCATAAAGATGAAGAAGAAATGAATTTGGTCGCCTGTATGTTTTATGACTTTTGAGTACTGGAGTTTGGTGTTTCGAGAACTCAAGTCAAGTCAAGTCAACTTTATTTATATAGCGCTTTTTACAAAATGTTATTGTTTCAAAGCAGCTTTACATATATAATATCTATAATAACTCAGAGGTCTGTGGTTGAGTCACTTAGTGAGATTGTGATATATCTAGATATACTTCATTTGACATTGTTTTGGGATGTAATTTGCCTTGTAGACAAAACGTAGCATCGTATTTAAAAAGTAAACTGAAGGTTTTGATGCTTAAATCATTTAAAATGAAGAATTCAAGCTCAGTGAATCGTACCACTCAGTGTGATCTAATGGGCGGTGAGATATAGTTCCTCTCGCCTGTTTGGGTTCACACATATGGATCACGGTACCACAGCCACGTCAAACAAATTCATCTGGAAAAATATTAAATGGAAAGGTGTCTGCTGACTAGAAAAAACAATTAATCTCCATTATGACAAGACAGAAATCTGATATTTAAAATCCAGATGTGCGTTCCTCTTGCTGGTGAGACTGTGAGAATATTTTGGAGTTATGGATGTCTGGTAACATCACATAGCAAGAGATTGACAACATTTAGCAATTTCACTTTCAAGTGTAGTAAAATGCAACGTGTACTTGCATTATGCATTGTGGTCCGATGCATTTCAGAACACAATGACGCATCAAATCGAGTTTGTCACTAAAGGATAATTTATGTTTACATATTGGAAGTGTTACTGTACGTGGAAGCAGAATAAAAAGTAAAGTGCAATATGATACTGTTGTGAGCTGAAAACCTTTTGAGGAATGTAAGCGGACATGAGGAGGAATCATCTATACCTGCTGTGACGGTCTTTCCTCAGAACAGTGACCCTCTCTCAGCAGGCTGTTTCATCTCCACAGAGCTGACGGTCGTCTCTCTGATGTGGTGTCGGCTCAAAGGATTACTTCTCATCTCAGAAGCACTGCAGGCTTTTTTTTAGCCAGAACGAGTGGAGAGAAAAAATGATACCTTTTTGCCATTTACACTTTACTACAGTAAATCTTCCGTCGAGGGCAGAGCAAAGAGAACATTTTAATTTCCCTCAGAACATCAAGATATATCTAGAATTATACATAATTTAAACTTGTAAGAATAATATGAGTTTAACTCTGGTCTTTCATTGTGAACAGAGGGAAAAATTAAACCAGTCTGTGGTAGTTTAAGTACTGGGCCCTTCTGGTGTGAATCTGGAATACATTAGGGTCAAAGGTGGCAAAAGAGAATGTTTCCATGGCAACATGCAACTCTGATGGGAGAAGCCTCAGTTGTACATATCATCTCTTAAATATATTTAAACCAAAAATATTTGAGTTATGAGGACACAGGAAATGTTACACACATGTCATTATACACATTTGTGTCCCTGTAAAACCACATATACCAGTACACACGCATACGCACACAGACCGCAGCTGTCTCGTCTCCGGGCTCATTGGTTAAGGAGGGAGGATATGTGTGTGAAACAAACAGGAAACTCCTAAGCTATTATGGGATGTTTGGAAAGGGTCCTAGTAGGCAATTTGCATTGTGCAACTCAAGAGCACTCATATGGGCCATTGTATTCTGTACCAGAACTTTATGTCCGAGAAGAAATATACGCCTTACAAAAATAAATAAATAAAATAACTACGGTAGGTTAGTGATTTGAACAAACTTCCCCCAACCCTAGGTTTTAAATCTCAGCGGTAACTTGTCAGAGTTTTCCTGTAGCTGTTCCAGCATGGTCCGACGTTTTGCAAGTTTGGAAAGCCCCGCACAATTTTTCTCACAGTTTATGAATTGTTATAATCGGTGATTGTCAAAATAATAATAACAATAAAATTACAGAAAGATTTTGGAAGCTTCTAACCACCACTTGAAGGAGATCCGATATTTATTTATTTATAATGATTTTACAGTAGAAACATTAACTGCGGTAACTATGGTTTTTTGGCAGAACCTCTGTTTACGCTGTAAATTTATAAAGATCCCTTCGAGAAGTAGCTGCTTTTGAATAATATAAAGCAATATAGTAACTTCTTGGTTGTAAAACCATCAGCACAGACGCAGAACTAATATTTCTTTAAGGTTTCATTTATTAGATTATTTATTATTATTTATTCGATTTGGCACATGAATACACTGAGACATTCCGTGAGAGGTGAAACACATTTAAAGCTGGCAATAAAAATGGACACAGCAATGCTGAATATTTCAAATCCTCAAAAATATTCATTCAACACAAACAAATACAGAGCAACTGATATGATCAATTAAACTATTAGCATTGGTGTCGTTGTGCATGCATTTACAATTTTGTAGTAATATATACATCTTAATAGCTTGAACTGCTGTAATAGCACAGTAAATGCACAAAATGAAGGCAGAATCACCTGAATAAAGTACAAACCCCACACAAGAGCAGTAAAGACATACATGGTCATATGGAAACATTCATTTCTAGCAGTGGTTTCTTCTGCTTTGGCCTCATTTATAAAATGTGCATATGCACAGATTCAATCTTAGAGTGTGTGCATTAAAATCCATACCAATGTTCATATTTAACTTTCCTTGTGTTTCTTGAGTCGGAATACTGCAGGTATTTGAGTCGGAATACTGCAGGTATTTGGAAATCTAAGCAATTCCCACCACTTCTTCACATTTGGATGTTGACTGGTGTTCTTTAATATGTTGATGTTATTAATCAGGCATCATTTGCAGGGTGGCGATCTGAACCCATTCAGCTGTGCACAATTACAAGATAATTTGCCATTTTTAAATTTTTACATTTGGAAGAGTTTTTTGCAAACGTACACACACATATTTAAGAAATGATTGTAAGATCAAATATAGTATGGTTTCTATGTAACATTTTATAAATGAGGCCGCGTATCTGCTCTGAGAGATCTGCACACAAAGCTCAATCAATGCAGACATTAAGCAATGCAGAATAATATCAACTAACCATATTTTCATGCATAGTTAGCATAGCAAAATAAATTATTTTAAACAGGAGATTACAAAAATCTCATATCTCATAAAAACTCTACAGCAAATAAAGTTTGTTTAGGTTTATAAACAATTATGGCACTGCATTGTTTGCTACTTGATGTTCAAATTTAAATCTTGGTCGTAAAACAAAGCCACATGATTTATATGACAGATGTGTCAGAACATAAATAAAACATTTGCTTTCCGCTCGGCACTGTAACGTTTGATAAAGTCTGCCGTTTCCTGTGTTTTATTTAGTGAAACATTTAAACAGGTATGTTTTGGTTACAGTGTGAACTGCACATGCATGACATTGGCTCTGTTCCATGCAACAGGTGTCTCCTTTACTTTGGCATGAGGGGCCAGTAACCGGGGCCAAAATAAATTGTGTTTGGGTTTTAAGTCGATGCTTATCGCAGGAAATGCCTGACAGTTTTCACTATTGTACCATCGTCCCAAGAGAGATTTATTGTGTTTACAGTGTTCCCACTGTTTTGCAGATGGACAGGGTATACTGAAGCAGAAAGCTATGAGAGGCTGGGCCATATTACTGATACTGTCCTGGCCAAAGGTCACAATTAGACATGATGCAGAGTGGAGTATATTACTAATATAAGCCAGCAATAACAGTAAATGGAGAATTGTAAGATCTATGAAAAACCTCAACAATGTCTCAAAGTATGCTTTGATTCCCCAGGTTACTGCAATCAATACATTTATGCCTCTAAGGAAACATCTGCGACAATTTAACGTAAATAAACTATAATTAAATAATCTCCATTAAGTCCCACTTTGCAATAACACAGAAACCTCTGAGCAATAGCATTTTTAATTGGGGCTGTGTATATTAGCATGACTGAAACGCCGTACTGACCAATCAGCATTCAGCACCGGAGCACCGCAACACACGTTTACGTTATGCTCCTGTGAGATCATTCTTATCAAAGTGCGGATTAATAATGTTTTGAAGGGCCACTTGCATTACGTTCCTGTCTGAGCTGACCTGTTGAACTTTGGCGAATGTTCGAGTTCCTTCCAGGTGGAGGAGCTGCACGGGGGGCTGCGATTGGTCATTCTGGTGAGCAGAGTCGTTCTGCGGAAGCTGCTGTCTGAATCCTCCTTCTTGAAGCTCTGTGGGATTTTGTGGCAGCAGGGAAAACAGTGGGCGAAGTCCTGCAGGAGATGTCCACTGAAGATCATGTAGATCCAAGGGTTACAGCAGCTGTTGAGACTGGCAAGCAGCGCAGACAGAGTGACAGCCATATTTTCTGAATCTAGAGAAAACACACACATGATAAAGTGTTTTATTAAAGCAATAACCCACAAGAGGTTTTGCATTAGTCATTTTTAATCTAGACAAGCATGCAGACACTGTCGTTTGGCCAATACATGCAAGCTTGCTGTCAGATTTCATTTAGAATCTGCAGTGTGTGTGTGTGTGTAGATGTGTTGGTCTTACTTTATTATAAAGTAAACAAGTAAATAGATCTTTCCTTGTTAGATATTTCATATAGATATACAAAATGCAAAATATGAAAAAAGATTAATATTTTATTAATCTTCTTCTATAAACCTTAAATAATCAACTGATGGGGATGTAGTAAAACATCAAGTAAAGCATCTCACAAGCTGACATAGATTTTACTAAACAAATACACACAAAAAATCCAACCTTGCTGTTGTCCACTGACACACTATTCATATATGATTTCGTATATATGATATCATATATAAAATTATCATTTTAAGATTCTGTTTATCACATTAGCACCTCTGTCCATTAACACATGTCCACATCTTGCACATAGAATAAGCTGTTGTGCATGTAGCCTAAATACTATAGAATATAGTACTATACTATAGAATATACTACTATAGAATATAGTACATCATTTACATAGAACATAATTAATATTTATAGACTTACCTTGTTATGTTATTCTTTGGCTCTTAGTGCTAAAGTATTTGTATAGACCTTAACTGGTGCTCATAGGTAGATGTGTGCTATTCAAAACCACAAACATGTCACACAGTACTGTAATTAACAAACATTATAAAATGCTTTAACAGTTGCAAATATTTGTACTGTAGTCAGATCATGCAGAATCTGAATGATGACTTCTTACAGTGTACATGTCAATATGAATAGGACAGTTCAAACGTTTCAGTTTTTGATTGTTTACATAATAACTTATTGTTTGCAAATGTTAAGCATTACATAATTGAATAATGAGTGTATAGTTTATTTGACGATATGAAAGTTATTAGAATCTGCTCCCCAATGTTTTATACATAAAAAGGCGTGAATCAAATTAAAGTTGATATTTCATATCTAAATGCACATTAATTAATCATTTGTTTACTTTGAGAATGCAATAATGTAATAGTTAAAAAAGACAGTAAATAGGGTTACTGGGTTTTTATCCATAACTCTTTTACGCAAATGACTCACCATCCCATTTGAAGTTTTTGTCCCAAACCGACCACATCTGCACGGTGAAAAACGGCGCCCAGCAGATGATATAAGCCAGTACAATCACGAACGTCATTTTCACAGTCCTTAACTTCGCTCTGGATATAGTGGTGACGCTGCTGACCGAGTTCTTACCAACCAATCCGTTCTTGCACGCGCCATCAGTCTTTTTCGTTTTATATCTGATATTCTTCCTAATGCTGTGACATATAAATCCATAGCAGGTCATCAATATAATGACTGGGACCAGGAAAATTCCCACGGTGATCCAGGTGATGTACGCTTGGACTCCCCACGGCTGGATAAAGTGCGCCCAGCAGTCGTAAACCTCTGAGTCCTTCTGGATCTCACTGAGGGAGAAGATGAAGTACTGAGGGGTGCTGAGGACCAGGCTGCTGATCCACGTGCCGCCGATCATGATGTGAGACCTCCTAGTGGACTGCTGGAGGGTCTTGAGAGGATGACAGATGGCGATATATCGATCCAGGGTCATCATGACCATCATATACGTGGAGGCGAACATGCCCATGACCTGCAGGTGCTTCACGATCCTGCACAGAAAGTCTGGGCCATAGAAACGGAAGGTTATTTCCCAGCACAGCTGCGGAAGGACTTGGAAAAACGCGACTACCAGGTCGGCCAAACTGAGGTGTTTAATAAACAGATGCATACGCGAAGTCTTTTTCTTTGTGTTGTGAATGGCCACCAGAACGCTGCAATTTCCGATCACCGCGATCACGAAGGTGACGCTTAGAACCGCGATCTCGATTTTGGCGACCTCTTCATCCCGGCCGAACGGGTCGGTGGAATTGACGTGCTGGGATGTGTTGCTAAGGTGACTCATTTTAAAACGAAGCTAAAAGTAGTCCAACCTGTTTTAAAGTGCGCAAACGACGCGCTTTTCCGTGCGTAAATGGAAACGCCGGTGTCCTGATTCGCTCTGCTCCGTTTCAAAAAGGACACAGGTCCGATCAGAGCTGGTGTAGCCAGTGGTTAAAAATCTGAGCTGGTGTCCATAAGGTTTGAGACTGAAACCTCACAATAGGTGAATTTGGAACTATAACCATTTTGCTTCGATGGCTATCAGGAGAACCCCTGTGATAAATATTTAGTTGTTTCTAATTATTTGACTAATGGAAAGATATACAAAACATAAAAGTGCGCAAACATTTACAAATGTCTCTTCTTCACTGTCTCTGGCTCCGCTCAAAGTCAGTGAGCTTTTTAAACCCGCGTCAGATTTCACTTACCGTGCGTAACGCGCGCAAAGCCAAACCCACCAGCGTTTAACAACTGTATTCAGTCGTATAGCGCTAATGTCTACATACAGTATTTACGGTGCTTCCGTCCGACAGAGTGGACCCTGGAGTCGCCACCCCTTCTAATGTCTGCATTATGTTACTAGCACGTACTGCAGGGATCTACAGCTTTTGACACATTCCCACGTTGTGCAGGCCATATACTGAGCGCTGCATGAGTCTCACTATCCTGCCAAATACATGCTCGTGTCATGGGGTCATAAGTCACACAAATCTTAAAATATTTAAAAACTTAAAATAGTTCACTTGTAGGTAAAATGGAATAAGAAAAATGGACATAGTGAGAGAGCATTTATCAGTCTATCACAATCGGTTATGTCGATTCAATGCTATGTAGAGTTAAAGAACTTACAAATATGTAAACTGAGACAAAAGATAAAAATTTCAGAAAAAATATTTTTGCTTTTTTATTTTTGCTGCTGTCATTTGATGCTTGACAAACAACACTTGATTAGACTCATCACGTATTTGTACAAAATTAGATCTAAATCAAACATCAATGTAAACAAGATTTTGAAGTTGCCTGCCTTGGCAAAATTCTTACTAATCAGGTTGTTGTGGGTGGTTGCTAGGCAGTTGCTTATCGGCACAAAGTCAGTCCTTCACTCAATGAATGATTAAAAGTAATTATTTTTGCAAATGCATTTGGCGCCATAGATGACCAGAGCTGGCTAGTTTTGTTGATGTAGGCTACTTTATTTTTCACACCTGGCCAAGGCGAAAGCCAACCAATAGCAATTAATAATAATCACATGGCAACTTTTATTAAATTTAATATTTATATTTAATTTTGGTTTACGTCACTGTTTTCCTTTTATCGTTCCAACAACGTTAAACCTACTGCACCTCCTGTCAATGACTCTCTCTCTTTCTCTCTTTCTCTCTATCTTACTCTCTCTCTCTCTTTCTCTCTCTTATCTCTTTCTTTCTTCCTCTTTATTCCTACAACAGAGAAGCAACAATAGTCACTCAAGAATGAGACATTATTTTGTATGTTTATTAAGCTGATTGAATTGCAGGGACGGTTGTAAGTAGTTACATAAAGTAGGTCCTAGCAGCACACAGTTTAAAGTTCAGAGTTTCTCTGTGCCTGTGTTTGTTTTGTGACTGAGTGTAGTTTTGTCAATCCTCAAAAAACATTATTTTTGAAACGTTACAGTGTTAATAAAACACTATCAAGAAATGTCATACTTCCCCTTAAAATCTAAAGAAAAACATATATGTTTATGAATATAAATTTGATCAATTAAATGTCAGTTTGGAAAGAGGCATTTGCATTGACAGTTTAACCAAATATGGTATATTATTTGAATTTTGTATGTTTACCTGAAGGACTTTGCTGTACTGAATGTTAAGAAATTGTGTCTAGATGCATTACAAACATGAGAATATTGTTCTTTGTTTGCTTAGCAAGGTGCTTAATTGAAAAAAACGGTAAACAAATCTAAATGTTTCCTTGGTTTTCTTATGTTTTCTTGAGTATCTTGTGTTAAATATGGCGTGGGTGTTTTGTCAGGCTATAATTAATATCAAACTTGAACAACAAGGTGTCTTTATGCGACACAATAAGCTCTGATTAAGGTGTGTGTCGTGGTAATGTGTTGTCATGTTGCAGTATCATCTCTGATGATGGGAACTGCGACTGTCCTGCTGATACTGTATCAAAGCACACGCTCCATCTCTGTGAGGCTCCAGCAGAGATACTGAGAACTTCTGCCCTGACCACCATTATAAATCACTGCCAACACATTTCATTGTCTGTCAAAACAGTCCGAAACTTCCCATCAGAACAGGAACACAAAACACAGACACTTAATTCCCAGAAAGAGCACATCCTGTGGCTTGACTCTGGATGTAACATGGAAGTCTGTGTTTGCCTTAATGAGTGTGTGTGATTGTTTTAAAGGGCAAACCACAGATATCAATTCCTGATGTTTGACTCGAGGACTTCATGTCTCTTGTGGGGTTATTTTGAGTTTTATTAGTGGTATGTGCTCATACTTAAAGTTTAAATTGGAACACAGACTAAGTATTTAAGTTGGGTACACAATGTGCGCATAACAATGTTATGCTTAAGACTTATACATTTGCCGGGTGGGAAAAATCCCATAGACGTACACAGAATAACCTGAGGATATGTTTTGTAAAACAAGAGTCATAGAGGTTCGTTTTTTTACATCGGACACTTAACAACAAACAACCAAACAAACAGCTTTAACAGGTGCATAGCAACAGCCCAAAACACTCTCTAGCAGGTGCACAGTAATGCATTGACACAGCCTCACACCACCTTGGCAACGGCGCAGGAAAGCCCCAGCAACCACGAGGAGGACTTTAAAATTAAAAATGATTATTTGAAAGAAACTCTTGTACAAAGAGAGATAAAACACTTGGTTAAAAGCTGTTAGAAAAATCTGCTTCAGAAAACATGTATTCAACAAAGTTAAATAAATAATAAAATAAAGGCTCAAAATTAAGAACAGATAATCTGGTTGAGGTATGAAATTTCAGCTGATTTTTGTTACAGACTTACTTAGCATAAAACAACCAGAGCCAGACTAACAAAGGCCAGACTAGGTTATGTAAAAGCTGATTAGATGACCCACATTTGTGTTTTAAATTAAAATCAGAAATTAAATTTAAACCTTTATGAGAGATTACCAATCAAAGTCACACAGAGATTGACCCATAAACCGATATTCAGAAATGACTAACTTATGCAACTTTATAGATAAATATATATACATATATATTATAGATGTGCTCCCTTGGTACCATACACATGGATTTGCAAACAAGATAAAGCTGTAATTGCTCTTTGCGGATTTTATATAACATGAGTGTGTATATAAGCATTTATACAGTTACATAACACTATGCCTGACAGCTGATATTAAAAAAGCTGCATGTGGAAATGATCCAGACACAGAGATGAAAAGCATTATGGGAAAAATATGTTCAAAACCTTTTTAGTGTGGTGCATAATATCTGAGCTGACCATTGGATATAATGATTTATGACTGACATCACATATTAAGACTAAATCAACTCCAGAAACCAGTGTGTACAGATTCTGGATTTACTTAATATAATGTATGCAGATATAAGTGATACTTTTGTGTGAACATGGCATAAATATTTTAAATAATGAAGAGTTTAATTTCATGAATTCATGAATTTCTTTTCTCTTGTGGGTTGTTTGTTCTGAGATACGATCATAGTAGTACATGGTATATTGAACAGAGACCTGGAAGTGTTTCAAATGTCCTAACATTAACTTTTTAACGGTAATTTTTATTGAACTTTTAAATACAAACGTTAGATTTTAATTCCTGAGGGCTATTTTGGGGGCAGCAGATGAAGAATCAATGCAAGCTGCAAACCCTGCAAATCGCAGTTAACGTCGCTGCTCTGTGAAAATTGTTTTAATGAATTATGAACAATGGAATAAATTATTAATTCTATGTAGAACATTTCATTCCATTGAACACAAAAAATCTGAATTTTATATTTCCTTGTATAGATGCAACATAAGGTCAGACTCGTGAGGAATTCTGTCATTTAATGTAGGCGTACTGTATGGAATTTTTAGATGTAAAATACTCTTCTTGACAATGATACATTATGACTTTGGGAACATTAGTTGTGAACCTCAGTTATGTCCAGAGCTCCTGGGATCTTGTGTTCCCAGTAAAGTTCAGGTCAAAACTCTAATACACTTTCATGTTTTTACAACTAATCGCAGGGGGACCAGAACAAACTCGGTCCACTCAACAGAGACTGGTTGAACCCAGTAGCTATATTTTGTTAATTCTATATAAAAGTGTCATTTTCTACCATGTCATGTCCAATAGGACTTGATGAACACGTAACACACTGTGAGGTTTGGAGAGCAAACTTTCTGAAAGTACATTAAGGGAGGTTTTCCCCACAAACAAGCTCCAAGCAAAATAGTCTTTGAAGCCCCCCACCAGCTCTCGGGTGGCGGTTCGAGGGAAGATGATTTACCCTAATACAGCGAAATAACATTTGAATGTAGAATGTCATGTGAATTTAGCCTTTTATTGGGACTCATGGGATATTGTGGATGTTTCTTGCTGGCATCGCACAGTATCTGCTTCAAACTGACCTTTCAATTCGAGATGAAGAGCTAATCAGCATTTACGAGAACACTACCAGCATCTAGAGGCTATTTTAAACTACTACTTATAAATCAAAAAGTGAAATTACAGTTTAAAAAATACATAACTGAACTACAAGTGCATACAAAAGGTAGTTAACTGTTTTAAGGGACAATATATTATAGTAATTAATGATTTTAAAGTACATTTAAACTAAATACATACAAAAAATGTATACATCTAAAACATAATACGTCCCTAAAAACATATTTAATTACATAAGGAATTAAGTTATACTTATTTCCAATATTTCCAAATTGAATATCAGAAACTAAAATCTTTTCATGTATTTCAAATGCATTTCTATAAATATACTTTTATAATGTACATTTTCCTCGTATATTTTTGGCATATTTTATCATATTTTAAACAACAAAAAAATCTGAATCTGAATGAATCACTTTGCTAACACCAACCAATTTACTGAAGTAAACTGGGTTTCCCAAAATCACAACCTGTAAAAATGACCTCAAAAAGCTAAACTATTTTAAGTACTGAAGTAAGTAGCTTTGCACTTTTAGTTAGTTACTTTCCAATACTGACCTCCACAACTGATCTCAGGTCATCTTTCCAATGCCCATTCTGAGAAAGTCAATAAATGGAGTAACGATTTGTTTCCCAATAAGAGACCACCCCACTGTCTCCTGGGTAAAGACTTTCTCTCTAAGCTCTATTAGTGAACTGGGGCAGACGTCTGCTATTTTAAGACTAAACGCCACCTTAATAGAAACCAGTTCTGTTTATGTTTCTTCTATCTTGTTAAACATACAGAAACATACATGCTCACACACGACAGGATGCAGAACAAACATCTGGTCTTGACCCCAAGAAACAAATTAGAGGATGGGAGCCATTTGGAAGTAGAGCGTGACTGATTGTCTTGTTTCCTGTGGTGAAAATATCATGAGACTGTCTAGTATCCTTCCAGTCAGAAACTCTCTGACTTGACTAACTCTCTGTTAGACATTCACAGAGCTCTGTCAGTCTTGTAATTGACCACATTTAGAAAAAGTGACAACTAAAGCACATAATATACAACAATACGTAATATACACAGTTTATACTACAGACCTGAACTTTGGCTTGTGGCTTGTTGAGGAAAAAACAAAAGTAGCATCTTCTTAGCAAAGTCCACCAATCATCTCTTCAAACAATTAACAATCCTCTTTGTATCCTCAATGGACTCAAACACACAGACTACAATCGCATTTACAGTTGCATTACATTTACCGTAATTTGTACAATACTGTAATGTTGTACAGTAATAGTTTAGTAAATTATTGTTAGCCTAAGTGTTAATGGTAAACCTTGTGAAACATTTAACTGTTAATTTAACATATAACAAAATAGCCCCCTTATTTCAACATAATATATTTTTGAATACATTTGCCGGGTTGTTTTTATCCAAAATGCTGTGTTGTTTCAACCCATAGTTGGGTAACAACAACCCAGCATAGGTTAAGTTCATTTAGAGTAATAATGTTATTATTTGTAAACGATGACAGTTGATGAGTGGCAAATATTTTGATCGAGTAATTTGATTGGTTCATTTATTACTTACAGCATGTTAATGAACTTACCAGGCTGACATTGGAGGAAAATAGAGTCACATGTCATCTGGACTGGCAGACGTGTTATCACAGTTCAGTATGGTTTGATAAGTGTTTCAGAGCTGATACGGACCCCGTCTGGAGTGGAGAGAGCGCTTACCATTACAAACCACTTTACCTTCTTCCATCTCATCCAATTAAAATAATCCTCTGAGCTTTCTGGAAAAGTATTTGGGTTATTTCTGTTCTGCCGTGCCTTTTCAGTGCTGTAACCTTTAATGAGTGAATGTGTCTCTTATGTATTTCTATAAAAGGGTAAATCAGACTTGCAAAAATATGTTCTGGTCAAACTCAGGCCGTAATTATAAGTGGGTTATTTACATAATGGCAAGAATCTGAACAGGATGGAAATAAAAAGCCTAAGTTAAAGTGGAATTGGCATTTAGTTTACACGAGCACGTCACCTTGAAGTTAATTCTGAACCATGTTTAGATTTTTCATTCTTAAAGGTAGGCAATTTTGGAAAGGCTAGCAATAGCAAGCTAGACCTGAAAGCATAAGATTCCGTCAAGCCATGTCTCCTCCAGCACATGAACACATACAAGTAGGACATATTTAAAAAATATATTTTGATCGTTTTACTTAGAGATTGCTATCAGCATGTGAAGAGCATTGCAAAAATTTTAATAAGCATTACAAAAAATGTGTCTCAAAAAATCGCCTACCTTACCCTTATCTAAAAGACTGGAATGCTTTAAAAAGAGACAATAACAACTAACGCCACAGAACGGATTAAATTACCTATAAATACTGCTGTCACATTCTCAAAAATTATAGCATTAAGGAACTGATCTTTCCAACAAAACATGTCCTGATACATATTTTAATAAGAGAAAATATATAAAAGGTAAGATATATATTAATAAAAATACCTTAATTTTTTCTTAGTTAATTGTCCGTTTTTCGTTTATTTAAGACAGTTGCATAGGACACAGGGACACCAGGGCAAAAGCCAGCAGATTCTACCTTTTGTTCTACCACCAATTAACAAGCATTTCAAACAGGGCTGTGGAATTCTGGGCTGTGGCTGGTGTGGGTTAACCTGACCTGACCCCAGGGGTCTTTACAGTGACATGTTAGTTGAAAAACGCACTTAATAATCTGCAGACTGAAGACTGAACTACACCAGCTCAACATTTGGTTTTGCACAACATTACACAGACATCAGTGGCTGGATGTTTGGATCAGAACTGCAAAGCACAAATATTCTAGCATTAAATGGGGGAGACTTTAAAAGATTTGGCTGGTTAGCGTGCTCAAGTTAGCCCCTGCTGGTAGATGCCATAACTACATAGCTAAACTCTATTGGACTGCCATGCAAATGTTCAGTGTATCTGTACTGACACCGAAAACACTGTTATTTTGGCTTCTTATGCTCAATTCATACAAAAACACTCATGACACACACTTTCCAGAGCAAACAAACTGTTGGCAAAAACACAATGCGCTCTTTCAGTTGAATTGTGACATTATTGTTAAGTGTTGTAATTTCTCCTGTTTATTTCGAGTGGCCTGTGGCCTATTTTACCAGCTGATAGCAGTTTAGAGCAAATGAATGACATGTCTGTGGGAGATCTCTAAATATCATACATGTCTATGTGTGTGTGTGCACACAGGTGTAACTCATCTCCTTCTGTATGGAATCCTGTGTTGTCTTATGCAGCTCACTGGTTTGGTAAGATTTGTGTTCTGTTCACCTTCAACACGCATGTGCACAGTCCACACTTACTCAGATTTATTAATGTTTCTTGTGTTTCATCTGTTCTGTGTCTGTCCTGTCTATCTTTCTGAGGTCTAATCCTAAACCAAAAGTTCCATGCAGTAATAAAATGAAGTAGATCCTGTGGCATTTTTGAACAGATGGTGGTGAGTAATGACAACATTGTCTAAATTGTGAATTCTGATTGGCTGCAGGTGGCAGAACAGTCGCACACATCTTGAAAGACATTATTTTTTCTGTTTTTTTGTTATTTGTTTTTACAAAATAAGTTATTTTGTAAAACTAAAGCTAAGATGAAATCTATTGATTTTATATGCGCTTTGAAGAATGTTGCCATCATATTTTTATGTTTAATGCTTTCCAATATTACACGACTTGTCTGGTTTTTACGAAGAGATTTTCAAACGCATTCCTGATGTTGTGCGATGGATCAACACGCACAAGAGATTTCTCACCCTTTTAATTCTGAGCAAAGCAGTTGCAACAGAAACACTAACTCAGAACTGCTGGGTGTTTTTTGGACTCCTGGAAACTGTTTTTATTCAACCTGACACATCTTTGGATTGTTCCCTTCCTAAAAATACGATGCCTGCTCATTATGGAGGAGGAATACGTGTTGCGTAAATAAATGTCTGGTCAAAAGGTCATGTGTGAGATCTGTGGGATATCTCAGATATTCGGTGTGATGCATGTTTGTTTATGCTGTATTTTCCAGTGAGAAGTCGTTTTGCCTTTCAATTGGACAAATAAACACAGAGATGTTGCACAATTCAAACATGTCTCCTTCACAACCCGTACTAGTAAAATCAGGCTGCAAAATGCTTGAGGTATATGACAGTTGGGAGAGAAAAAATCCATATTTTACACATTCCTTTATGATAATCAAGCACATTTTGAAAGAGTTGCGATATTTATGGTTCTTTAATTCAGGCCAAACCGCCAGACAGCTCACGTGGCTGACCTCATGAGTCTGTTAGCATTGTCATAGCAATGCCTTTGGTTATAATATTGATCAAATTTATCTGCTGTAAGAAAAGGATTAAATGTATATATTTAAAGTTCTGTAGATATTTGAAGTGGCTTTTTTGAATTTACAGCAAAATGTGTTTAAATGTGTCAAAAAATGTCTGTGACACAAACAATTTCACTGTACCATGTCCATGTTATGCTATGTAATGTACTACATACAGTATGTATGTGTACCACATAAATTGGTATTTGTGATAGCAAAAATCTATATGGCCATAAAATAAATTGGATAAGTTACAAAATACATTTTGACTTTGTGGTGAAATATGATCTTGGCATTTTTTAAAGGTTTTTATGAGATTCACAAAAAAATAAGACCTCATTGTTCCTGCAGGTTTGTCTTCATATGTTCATTTTAAAAGAATTTAGAGAAAACAGCTGTTGGACATTAAGGCTCAAGGTTTTTTTTTATAAAAATGTGATTTTGCCTCTGAACAGACTGTCCAAACCAAACACACAAAAATGTGCTCTTCCAAAGCTGATGATATGACAGGTCACATCAACACCACTGATGCTCGTAATTAGTCCAAATTTGCAGGAAAAACATTTACATCACTCTAGTTATCAATATTAGGTTCAAAGAATTTTAACATTAGAGCAATTCATCTTCTGTGTGTGTCAGTAACATAAACACTGAATAAGACTGAGCAGGTCTGCGAGAACACAGTTTAAACTTCCAGTTTAAACAGTTAAAACTTAAAGTTTAAATTGAGTTTTTCTACAAAATATAAGTGAGGTTAAACAACATGGAGGACAATTAAACAAGCAGTGAGCACTTTTTACTAAAGACTAGTAAGCTACAACCTAGCAACACCCTAGCAATTGCATGGCAACAAACTAGTAGCTAAGACATTTTAACAATGACCCAGAACAACCCAGCAACCCCATAATGAAAGATCATAGCTGCAGTCATAACTGTCCTCTTTCTTGTTCCAGCGAGCTCTTGAATGACAGACTATAATTCCTCTCCACTTCATTTCCTGCATCTTTATAAGCAGAGCTGTAAAAATGATAAATATTGATCTGTTGCAGGCAGCATCACAACACTCAGCGCATTCTTTATTGCAGCTGTAGGAAAAGTCAATATTGCAGCTTCTGAAAGTTTGAAGCTGAACATTTCGTCCTATATCTTCAAACACAACGATGTTGTGCTCAATAAAATTGACTCCCATTGGCTTCGCTGTCACAGTGACCTTGTTAGTAAACCATAAACTGGCGGATTAACAAATGTCAACAGAAGTCAACAGGTGCCTCACCTTTAAGACTTGGACCTTCCATCATCCATGAACTTTTCATATATGCATATACAGTTTGCATTTTACAAAAATGCTTATTTGGCTCAACTAATTTACAATAAACTGATCACACTCTTACCTTTCTAAACATTCAAACTTGGCTTATTGTATTAGTTTTTTTTCCCTTATACAATGTTTATTCACATCTACAATTACTACTTTAACGAAACAATCTGGTGCTCAATCATTTAATAAACCACAGATTTTTGTCTTTAAAAATAACATTAGCTTCCAACTTTTTCCAACTTTCCGTTGCAATAACGCAATCGTGGAGCGCCTGCTGATGCTCGTGACATGCCACGCTGTCATCTGAGCCAGAAGACGCGGGTGTGATGAACCGATTCTGCACGTTCGTTCTTGAGTGACGTTTGTTAAAGGCAGAATCAAAAATAATATCTCAAGGATACAGTTTTAGATTTACAGCTGTTTTTACGCATGACATTTAGATATGAAAGCTTTTCAGTTAATCTATGTGAATATCAGTCACTCATTGAAAACGTATTGTGTTAGTTTTGATTTCTGTACCATTGGATGTACATGAGGAAAGGAAAATTACAAGATTTTACAGGAACCATGCAAAGCTCTCATTCATTCATCATCTTACATTTAAACAGTATTTAATTACTTACATAGAATAAAAGGATAAAAACACATATTGTTGATGTGAAAACTTCAATGATAAGAGGCTAGAAGTTTGCTAACAGGAAGTAGCAGCTTTTACTTTTTAACAGCTTCTGAAATAAACTTATGGCACTTCATCCAATACAAGTTCGAAATGTCTCAACATATTAATTTAATAATTGAGCTTGAAATTGTGAAATGCACTCTGTTAACATTTAAAAACAATATTTATCTGACAGAATGTTAATTATAAAGAAATTTACTATTGACGTGTTGAACAGACATGTCAGGACGATCTGGTCCCGCACAGTGCGTTTTCCTGCATGGAAACAGATCCATCTTCAGACCTATCTGAAGAACACACTGAACTTTGATGTTGTAATGGCATAAAGCTATTACGCATGAGTCATAATGTCATAATTCTTCATGATTTGTAGCCTTCTGGGATGAATATTTGTAGCGCCTCACCATGCAGAGAGCAGATGGGAAATTACTTCATGCAAAATTAATAATGTACCGTGAGAATGTGCAGAGTTAAATGAGAATTACATGAAACAACAAATGCAGAACAGCATACTGGAGATGTGATAATCACTGAAGGAGAAAAGCTGTGATCAATGAAAAATATGACCAGTTTTTTAAACTTCATAGACTACTGGGAAATACAGCTTAGGATGGCGACAGAGGTGTGTAAATGTTTCTATGCTCATTCTAAAAAACCTGCCGTGCTGGTTAGTATCTAATCTATCATCTCATCCAATCCGTGTTGAGAATTGGTGTGTTGTTCAAAACGCCAAAGTTTACCTGACAACACAAACGACAGAACTGAATAACACTGCTGGTGCTTCTAATTACAATTCCTGTAAGTATTAACAAATTATTTTTAAATAATTATTTTTTTTTGGTTGTCTGTGTCCTATTTAAAGTAACAGTGTGTTCCTGTAGCTTTTCCCCTCAGGTTGTACAATGAAATTAAATAAAACAAAACCAAACTGCCTCGTCATGATGATTCTGGCATTACACATCAGATCTGAAGCAGAAGGTACAGTATCTGCTCTCTACTGTAAGTGAAAACCAAGGATCAGATGAATGCTAACATGGTTTACGTAGACAGTTTCATAATATATTATCTTTGTGTGATGAACATACCAAAAGTCATTTTTGCTGAAGACCATCACCGAAGTTTCCAAATCTACAAATCAACAAGTGGAGTCTGTCTGATTAGTACAGTCCAGCACCTGCTAACAAATCTTCATACATGAATACAGGTAAATGAAATTTATCGATTATTGATTTTTTAAATCTATTATTTTCCTTCTAGCTTTTTCACATAATGACAATCTGAGGATCTTGATTGTTGGAGACAAACATCACGTCAGATATTCTGCAGATGTCCTGCTAGGACAGAAAGAGAGCAGACAGATGATGAAGGGTGAAGTCATCACAGACCAGGGGCGCAGAATGATGGGGGTCACTGGACCAAACCCCTGCGAGAAGAACACGGAGATGCAGATCTTCAAAACAGCTCAGTTCCTTTCCTCTCCTGGACCTCATGCTGTGCTAATGGTCCTCAATCCAGAAGATCAAGAATTTGAAGCGTGTGATTTTCCCAGACAACTCCAGGATCTGCTGGGATCAGAAGTTCTACAGTACTGCATTGTTCTTCTGCTTCAACAGGAACCAGAAAAAGCTGACGGCATCACAGGAACATTAAGAGGTAGAGCTGGAGAAATTATCAACTCATGTGGTGGCAGATTTCACATAGTTACTGACACTGATCCCAAACCTGCTCAGACAACAGCTCTAATAGCGGAAATACGCAAGTTAGTTTGGATGAATGGAGGGACATTTTACTCAGCTTTGATTGACACACAGCAGATAGAAACCGATGAGCTTTTGAAAACACTACAAGATAAGGAAGAAAGACTCGAAGCAGCTGATCAAGATGCTAATGAAGAAACTCTCTTACTTATATATCAGGCTTTAGGAGGCACAGCTGGAGCTGTAGGCTTGGGTCTCTTGGTTTCTGTTGTAGTTTTCACTAAAGGAAGACATGAACTTTGTCATTTTGCAGCAATATCATGTGTTCCGGTTGTGTTTATTTGTGATTATTGTGATTGTTGTGATTATATTAAGAAATGTTATGAGTCCAAATGTTGCTGTTCCAGTAAATTTGGTCTTGTCCACAACATTTACAATTACAATTACACACTATGACTTATCATATTCACGACATGGACACCAAATTCTATTGTTTTTGATCATGATTTTTAACTTGCCCAGTATAGTATTCAAAGCAGGTTTAGGATTGACCCTTGGCACATTCACTAGCATCAGGGCATGGTCAGATGTGCTCACCGCATCCCACACTGCTCCTGGAGTCACTTTTGGTGCTCATGTATGTAAAACAATTTTCATGACACCTGAACACATGCACGCCCGGACAACTCTGCTCTACACACTCAAATTATTGCTGTGTTGTATGGTGGGTGCGATTCTCTCCATGGCACTTGTGACTGTGTTCACTCTCTTTGACATGAAGATCACAATAATTCTGTTAATATTGGGATTGACGATGGCATGTTTCTATTTTAAGAGTGAATTGGTCCAGCTTGTTGTTTTTTTCCTGTTTTTTCCATGTTGTTGTGTACTTATCGGTTCTGTCACTTTAATTTTATGGTAAGTTCCAGTATTTACAGAAAATGAGGCCAGTCCTTTATGTTTTATATAATTGAGTTATTTTAAAATAATCAAAAGCAGCTGACAATATACTGTATGTTTGACTGTCTATTGTACATCTCATTGTCCACTGTATGTCTGAGTGTCTACTGTATGTCTGATTGTGTACTCTCCATCTAATTGTCTACTGTATGTCTAATTGTCTACTGTATATCTGATTGTCTACAGTACAGCTGACTGTCTACTGCACATCTGATTGTCTACTGTATGTCTAATTGTTTGCTGTGCATCTGATTGTCTACTGCATGTCTGACTGTCTACTGTACATTTGACTTTTTACTGTATTTCTAATTGTCTTCTGTACATCTGATTGTCAATTGTATATCTGAGTATATACTGTACATATGATTGTCTAGTGTATATCTAATTGTACATCTGATGGTCAACTGTACTTATGAGCATTCCCAACCAGCAAACCTAACATGAAAGTTTTCTGCTAGTATGTAACCATGATTTTTCTCTTCATTTTAATTGAATGAACCAGGAAAAAATTCACACTGATACTTTATCATAGAAATGTACAAAAAACAAAGAACAACAATAATTATATAAACACAAAACACCATAGTATCCACAAAATTAGCATGCATTAGCATGTCAGTCAGTGGTTCTTAGCTCTGCTAAGTATAATTTTCTGACTAATAAGTAGTTGCGATTTCCGAATACATCACTGCTGTTTCTTTTTTACAATTACTGTACTGAGCTAAATGCTACCTACAGTCTCTCACTCTGGTTTTATTGCATTTAATTGTTTACCCAAACCTACAGCATTACTAGAATATGAAATCTCAATGTTATTTTGGAGTTTAACATACACCTTAAAGATCCTAACACAGCTTTGGTGTTTGAATCCAGGAAGGTAGTATCTTTTCTGTGCTATTTCTATCAATAACAATGACTTGATTCTGTAAAATGGTTATTAAATCTTTGTTAAATCCATTTTGATTCATGAGTCAATCTTCATTTTATAGCTGAATTATGTATTTAAAAAAACTTCACAGACTCCTACAGATATTCACCAATACTGTTTAAAGATAAAGTTCCTGTGTAGATGTTTTAAGGGTTATTATGATAAATGACAATGGTTTCATATTCTTCATCTCATTATGAGGATGCTGATTATTTATGTCAAATATAACACCAGATATGAAGAAGTGTTACATTACCATTGGGGTTTTAATAGTAATTTTGGAAGACTGCATCAGCTCCAGACAGCAAAAGTAAACAGACACTATCTACTCCTCTAAACACCACAGTTTTATTTACAATTAAGTTGTAATTTAGCTAAATCATGCAGAAAGCATAAAAATATTTAGGTGACTTACCAAGACAAAGCAGCCATTTTATTCTAAAAATGTTATTTCCACAAAACAACCATAAACAATAAATAATGAGATGGAATCTTTCTGTATGCATGTATATACACCATTGGAATTGTTTATAGATTAGTTAAATGATTACAAGTAAACAAAAAACAGTTAAACAATATGTTTATAATTGATACATAATAAAAATACTTTAGGATATTTACCTTAATTTGTTTTTCCCCCACACACGATATGTCTTTATCTCAAGCATGCTGCTCAAAGGCACTGTTGTCTCCATGGTGACCAAATAAAAGTTCAAAGAAAGAACTGTAAAATTATAGGTTGTGGTAGAAATGACGATACAACTGAAGATTTGCTTTTACACTTTTATAGTTTGTTTATGCTGTTCCTAGGGTCACAATTTGTGGTGTCTTTTCAGTGACGTTCCTCAGGGATTTAAACTGTAAATAAAAACACATTTAGACAGTTTAGATATTGAAGAAATTATTACTCTAACCGTACCTTTAAAAATGTGCATGCATATTTTAATGCAACAAAAACAGCCAACCAAAAAGCCAGTTGCTACTGTATAGCAGCTCCTGCAAGACATAGTGTACAAACATCTCACATGCGGCATCTGCTTCCTGCATGTCAGGGTCGGTGAAAAACCGCCAAATGACAGAAATGGATTACAAAGGGATCAGATACAGTGCAAAAACAAACGTGAAGTACAAAGTATTTTCATGCATATTATTGCTTTTACCCTGTGGACCCTGAGCTAAGATCTTATTTCATGTCTCTCTCAGCTTCAGGCATTTTTAATATTTGAGATTAAGGACTTCTGTAATCACACATTTATAGATTAACACAATATTCAGGGGCCAGAACATCAGGACAGTAATATAAATCTGTAACATAAATCCAGCCGGAGCACCATGGTATTACCATATGACACTGTCACTGAACTTAGTGACCTTTTTTGTTGGCCAAAATACCATTAAGTTACAGACGCGGACCTACCCACATTAAAAACGCCTACTAACTTCTATCTCTAATGATTTTCCTCACAAACTCTGTCATTAAATATTTAACATCCATGCGACTTGTAACAACAGGAAATTACTTCTGTGTATTTTCAAGCTCTGTTATTCATCAAATGTGAAGTAATTTGAGTTCTGAATCTCTAAATCTCTCTCCACAGCTTCATCTCATCGCCTAGAAAACAAGTAAAATGTTGGAGGAACAAAAGTATCGAAGTTACAACATTGTTTTGATGGGTTGAATTAAGAAAACATACATCAACATGTACAGTGTTTGATGTTAACTAGTATATGCAAATCTAATTCATTTAAGTATTTTAAACTCAGTCAGATGAACTTGAGTGAACTCAAAAATCAGGTAAACTTCTGCCAAACCAGTTTTTGCATCTTAAACACTTCAAATATCTTTAGCGGAGGTTCTGACTGCGACATCTGCCCTACACATTGATGGAGAGACAGCCGTCCAGATATACGGACAATTGGTCATTAAATATTTGCACAACTTCTCCTGTGGAAAACAATCGTTTGTTTATGAAGGGAAATTGTGGCGGTTTCCCAACAGCAGATGTGTAACTCTGTGCATCAGAGTTCAAATGTGCTTCAGTCCTGTTGGCATAAAGAGATTCCATCAGCAAAGCCAAAATATCTGATGAATAAAACAGAAAGACTTTCTGAATGATCACACTGAAGTTTTTAACGGACAAACCTGAAGCTTACAAATACATCAAACCAACACCAGCATTATATTTATTACAGCAAGACAAATGAGTATATATAACTATTTTAATATAGTAGAATATAATAATTTAATATAATCCTAATGAATTCTAACTGTCCACACTTTTCTGAATTTAGAATAGTTTATCTCAGTTGTTTCTTGGAACCAACCTATAGATCTAACAGAAATATGATGTTTGAATAAACAATTGTATTTTATTTTAAAGCACATTTTGTTAAGATTTAAGATGTGGTGCACATATGGATAACAGAACAGAAATAGCTTTGATTTTTAGCAAATTTGTATATGAATATACGTATATGTATCTGAATATTTGTGGCGCTCTTTATGTTTTAGGAATTATGTAACGGCTCGGACTTTTGAGGATGGGAGGGGTCGGAATTCCTTTTGTGTGGAATTTATGTAAACAAAGCCAACAGTTCTGGAATCAGTGTTGTGTGTAAACGCTGCCACACAACTACAGCAGGAAACGTGTGAAGAATCAACGCATGTTTACATATTTGATTGTCACCGTTCTGCTGATGAATAACTTTCCATGCGCTGAATTTCAACATCAGTCTCCATCTGGACTCCGTCTTCTCTGTTTCATATTCACATGTGTGTTTTAATATAAGATTGTGACGGCATTCCCAAGCATTTCACAGCATTATTCTGCTCTGTTCCAGAAGAGGCATTTTATTACAGAGATTCTGTGTAATGCTGCTAAGCTAAAATTCCCTTTTTGCTCATAATTTCTCATTGATTTCTGTGTCTTTTGAGGAAAGAAAACAAAGCGAGCAGGCAGGAAGTGTTTGGGGAGATTTTGGACTTAGTCATAGATTATTTTTTTCCCTGGTGGACAATAATACACACAAAAAAAATCCCATAAACTTACATAGAAGTATAAACCAGCGCTACATCTACAGATAGAATTTCATTAGATTTGGGAGAGAAATAACAATTTTACCTTTGGAATAACTTTGCACTCTTTCATTTCATTTTGACTGACATCACCGATCCTATTATTTTCAACTTCTCTGCTCCCGTCAAAATCCCATTTCACCAGGAATATACCACGTCAGGACAGTAAATGAGTCACGTCTAAGTCCACGACCCATGTGACCTTCACAATCTGATGTATTTCCAGGTGAAACTGGGTATTATCAATCAGTATTGATTGGATGGTGATAATATGGAATCTATATGGCAGATGATTCGAACAATATTAGGGCTTTAATGACATAAAGTCATAATATAGGCAGAAAATGTATTACAATTAGCCGACTGTATTTGGAATAATGTGCCCTGATGACCAACACTGTGTATTAATGTGTTAATTTTAACAGCAAAGTAAAATAAACAGTATTAAGACATAAAACTATAAAATATTATCAAAATAGTAACTCGTGAAACACTTTAAAACTTGTGATATCAAAGATGTTTAACACTTACACAAACGCTCAGTATTATTTTTGACACGTCTGGTATTTTACGTAAACACATTTTCAGGGATTTTCCTATCTGAGCCCAAACAGAAGTGATTTCATTTCTCTTCTGCAAGTTTAATTCCACCGCGTGTCAGTTTGAAGTGAAAAATCTCTCTCAGTCTCATCAGACTGTAAATCATGATGGCAGAATGGCTGGATCACATGACCCTGACAAAAATCAAACAAACGCCCGCGCCGGCGGTGTGATGTTATTCTTACAGATTACATGTGTTGTCAGATTTGTTATTTTTGTGTCTGCAGAGACAAGCAGAACATTTCTGCATGATTCATTCTGTCACTGCAAAGCCGAGACAACCGTTATTTATTTATTCACTGAATGATTTTTCC
>JAZGTJ010005864.1:0-26366 GCA_036877575.1 Botia almorhae
TTTTCTCTCTGTTTTTCTCTTCTATTTTTTCTGCCTGTAATTTTTCCCCAGTATCAGTTTTTACAATCTCCTCATCTTCCTTCCGTTCCTCTCCATCTCTTCTTTCTCTCCAATTCGTTCTTTTGGTTATCTGTGTTTTTGTGCCTGCTGATTTCTCCTGCTGGTCACGCTGTTGTCGTGGACTAAATCAATACAGCTGTGCGGTACGGAAAGGAGGAGAACGAAGCTTCAAAGCATACCTAACCGCTGTAAAACACGCATCCACTGAGACGCACCACTGCAGTGACTTATGCTAATCTATCTGCCAGCTAAAAAACACGTACAGAAAATGCAGTAGCCATGACGGCACTAAATAGCTATATAGAGCAAAATTCTAAATTCTATGAGTACGTTTGTAACAGTAGTGTGTCAGAAATGAAACAAAGGGAAATGGGGAACCTGTGACAGCTGGAGGCCAATGGCACATTAGTGTCAAGATGAAACACGTGTGTGTGTCATGGATATGTTATGGTGTGTGTGTGTGTGTGTGTGTGTGTGTGTTTAGTGTCTCAGTGAATGTGTGTGTGTGTGTGTCTTTCTAACTCGGCCGTATATCACAGTGGATAACTCCTGCTGAGGGTTTAACTGGGGGGCAGGAGGAAACTGGCCCCTGATCACAGACACAGGTTTAATCACAGCATCGGTCTCAGTGCCGGGTCAAAAGCATTAAAACAACAATAAGGGGCTCTTGTCTGTCCGCGGCTGCTCCCTACAGCACAGAGAGATATGGAGAGAATGAGAGGGTCTAAAACCTTAAGGATCTGTCTCACTATCTCAAACACAAGCTGATCAACTGATGTCCCACAATCCTCTGAGAAATTGTATTTGCCTGGTAAATAAGGTATGGAAAAATAACAGGAAATGCATTGATTTATCTGATCTGTAAAAAATATAATGCAATGCAATATGCATAGCAAAACCATCTTAAAATTAATAGTCTTGATGATAATGTGCACATGTCTTTTGTTGACCGTGCATGAGAATCAACAATCAACTTTAAAGTCTGTGATTCATTGTTTTGGCTATTTAAAGTCTAAATCAGCATTACAAACTTCTAAATGAATCATTAACAGAACTGTTGAGGAATTATGTGGAATCGTAATTGGAACCAGAATCATTCACTTCTTTACGATTCTTATTCATGGTCATGTTTTTGTGTGTTCAGCTATGTGGGATACAAAGTGCCCATTTCTGTTATTGCAAACAGATATCTGTTTACTTTGAGAGTGTTCCAATAAACACTCACATGAACAAAGGACCATGTGTTCTTTCCTATCATTTATTGTTGTCTTTTATGAGCCAAAGCTTGAGGTGATATTTTAAGATTGCACTACAGGTGTAAGATAACGCAGGTGTTTTCAACAGCTGGGCAGTAGGGAGTCTGTCGTTTTGTTCTGTGTGAAGGACAGACAGAGTGAAAGAAGAGAAGAAAAACAGGAAACTAAAATAAAACAAAAGCATAGCAGCGCTAATGCTGACTTGGGACGTGGGACTTCAGGATATTTCTGTAAGCAGGAAATTGTGTTTCATCTCGAATCGCACCAGCAGTCTGATGTTTGTGCTGTGATTTGACCTTCTGTCTCACGCCTGTGTCATGCCCCCGAACTCATACACACCCCCTGCTGGGATTAACTGCAGAGATGGATCAATAAAAGGATATGCTGATCTACCATTTGAGAGTCATGCCTCGGTCCCCGCCTATTCATCATAGCCAAAAGAAAAGAGTCACACACACAAACCAAAGACACAAGGTCAGAATGACCCCTATATCTGCACTGTGATCTACTATTGCACACCAACGACACACACACACTTTGCACACTCAGCACAAAATAGTGACCCCGACCAACAAATACAGTATCAGACACAAAAAGCAAAAACACAGTTCTGGAGAGCACAGCTCTGGAAAGCACAGTGTGTGGTGAGAATGGGCTACAGTACATTCCAAAACTAATGCAGTGAGGATGAAACGAGATAAAGTATGAAAATTTGTTCATCTCGCCCTGTTTTGTATCTCTGTGTTTGTGTTTCCCTTAATCTGCTAATTCACCAGCCCCAGGCCATTTCCATAATTACTAGCAGAACGGTTTGAGTTCTCTGTGTCAACACACATTGCTTAGGAATATGATCTTCAGACTTATGCAACATCATAATTCTGCTTCTTGGTTCTCTGAGCACCGAGGGGGGGGTAGAGTTTCTGTAAATCAGTTTCTGGAGATTGTCCAGTGACTAAATCCACGTGATGCCAAAACCACATTAAGACCAAAAACATATTATAATACACTTTAGTGTATGGTGAATAATGACTAAAACAGTAGACAGTAACGAGTGTCCAACAGCGATACAGTGTTATGGATCATGGTATATTTTGAAGTATCATGTATATACATGTTTAATTTGTTGTCTATTAGAGAGTGTGAAGACTGGACCCTTTGATGTACACTTCCTGATGTGCAGTTCACATGACTTTTATCAACCGGGGGCAAACTATCATTCTTGAAATGAAATATAATCCACGTTGCACTTTATACTAAACATGCCAGCCAAGTGGCAAAGTTTTGTATTACCTTGCCAAAGCAAATTTTTACTCTCGTGTAGTGACTGGGGAGTGTTAATTCTGCATCCAGTTTATGACCATGTTTATGTTTCTTCAATCAGTTGTTATATAACAGCATTATGGGGAGTATCAAGGACATAAAATGACAGAAAAAGTGGACGACTGCCTCACCAAATGGGAGCAAAAGAGAGACATTCAGAGGTGTGTTAGTGGTACCTCTTGTCGGTGGTCCATTCCTGGCTTTAGTACGAACCAGCGGATTTGGGCCTGCTGGGATTTGGAAACGCACTCAAGAAAAGAGGAGTTACTCTCCACTCCATACAACACCTTCTCCTCAACATTCCTTCCCAACACTGCCAAGAGAGCGAGTAAGCAATCAGTGTTTGTAAAACACACGGCATATTTTGGAGGTCCATTAGTTGAGCCCCACAGGACAATGCTGCATCTTAGAACAAAACTTTAAGCTTTAAGTGCTTTCCTGCTTCATGCCCACACACACTTTCTTACCATCCTCTGTGTCCCAACAATTGCTGGATGGGTCTCCATGTTTAATGTCCTGCCTTCTGGCCCTCCTGTAAGCACGCATAAAGACACAATGAAGACTTTAAATTCAGTCAAATTTAAATATGAAGTTTACGCTTTCAACAAACCAAAAGTAACTAAAGGGAAAGGTCTTAACCTTTTAGATACATAATGCAACAAAGGAACATTAAAACATCACAATGAAATAGACAAGATTTAAGATGATAGAAAGCACTGTTCGTTGTTTTAATTGATTAATAAATGATTAAAAACAAAGTAGCAAACATAGTAGGATTTCTAATGCGTTTCACTTTATTTTAGATAGACACAGCAGCAATTCACAAATTCAGCTGATCTACTTTTTAAATTCAGCTAGCTGACTCTGCAATTTTTGTGAATAGCGAAATTTTGTAAATGTTCCTTAAGCAAAGCTAATTTAAGAAGACTGGGAATATAATGCATGAGTTGTATGAACCACACATTTTTTGTAGCCTTTGTCTCTTTCTAAGAGCTTGACAGCTTCAGTGCCCATTCATTGTAACTGAATAGACAAGAGAGACCGTGGACAAGGCAAACATCCTCAGCTCTTTCTGCACTATGACAAACAAACAATGATGAATGTGGAACTCTCACGGCCATCTCACGTCGAAACTTCTAAACAATATTCCTCTCTCTCTCCCTCCCTCTGAGTCTCTTTCTCACTCTCCCCCTGAGTCTCTCCCTCTCTCTCTCTCTCTCTAGGACTGACCTGGCCTCTTTGCGTCAGTGGCGGAGTGGAAAGCCGGGGAGAGAAAGGGCAAGAAAACTTCTCTGGCAGCACACATACATCATCTCAACAACAAAGCAACTTTAATCAATTTGCCTGTCCAGTCCATTCCCACTACGCCCTATGGCACAGGAAAATCAAATATTTATCATTTTCTTCTGTGTGCTGAACTCCAGGAAACAACTCACCCTGGAGAAGTAGGTCAGAAAGAGGGCATCCCATAGCTCTCTTTCTCTTTTAACTTTCTCGCCCCTCAAACACCTTGGAGCATCAAACTGCATGCTGTGCACATCTCACGGATGTCACAGGACATGTGTGGGTTTGTGCCGATGTGTTTGTGCGTTAAACAAAAGCGCTGAATCTTTAAATCAATGTCATGGCTCTATACATCGACTCTTGTTTGAGACAATAGCTTTATGGTTTTGTGTGTTTGTGTGTGTCACCTTTTGGAGGCCGGTATGTATCTGGAGCACTGGGTTCCGTCCCAGGCGCAGTACGGGTCTCTGGCCAGGCAGCACTCTGCACAGCCCTGCCCATAAATATGACACCTGTGTAGGGCCACCTGCACCAAGCCGTCGCTTCCTCCAACAAACAGCTGCTGCTGCACACACACAAACACAAAGTACTAAAGCAGACGCAATGACAAGAAAGTGCTTACCGGAGCAACCTCACTAATAGAGTTATCAGTAAATGTCATTCCCTTGCTGTTTCTTCTGGGTTCGTCAGGGTCAACAACCTCCAAAAACATCATGTATACATAAGATGTCTGTGTCACACACACACACACACACACACACACACACACACACACAAATATAGATAGATAAATTTAGATAGATATATACACAGAATAATAAAAAGCAAAGATACCATAAACACTATTACTAAACAAATACCATGAAGTGTGTTAAAACATATATGCATAACTTATTCACCTATATTCACGTAAATAAAACACTTAAATGCAACCTTATCTTCACATTATTTTCTTAAAGAGGAACGGCATTATTGAAACATTACGCTTTGCTAATAACACCCTTAACGGTGTTAAAAATAAGCTGTTGAAACACAATGGTTTCCTGTCTCACTTATCCTCTGCCTTATAAAGCAAAAAAAACTCTGTTCATACAACACAGAAGGAAAAACAGACAAAAGAATTACCCCCCGATATCCCCCCACAACTCTATCTGAACATGCAGTGAAAGGAAGGTTTTGAGTTAACTGCAAACCTAACCATGAACTCCAAAAGATAATCAGACAAATGGGAGTGTAAAGGAAAATAACAGGAATGGCACAAGTACAAAAGCAACAGACTTATCTGTAAAACTGATTATATGAAGCTAAACAACGAAATCCATATCAATTTTGAGACAGTGGCTTAGAAACCTTTAGATATACAGTTGCTAAAACATGACAAATACCCATGTGAAACTCCACAAGCAAAAACAGCTTGCTGGTTAGTATTCTTGAGCTTTTCCTGACTGAAATTTACAGCCTCTGCAATAAAGACGTATTCCCCGCATTTTTCCACAAGTTATTCCCAAAACGTTTAGTTCACGAGAACAAGTTTAGAAACGTGTGCTCTTACCTGCTTTGAGGAGATTTCCATGTTCAGGATAGGTGTGGGGTTCTGAAAGCCAGAAATTCATGAACCAATGACTGAATATGCCTGAACTGATTTTGTTTATTAGAATGTTGAGTTTGAGTCATTCATCTGTGAATGTTTCTTACATGTACATTTGGGATTGTTACCTTAAACACCTGAAGCTCCTCCAAAATGATCTCTTCTGTGGACCAGTTTTCCTGAGTGATGCTGACAACCTTCAGAACTGAACCAGTATCTGTGCAAACACATGCACATGCACATATCTGAGTCTCCATGTTTCCCTCTTAAAACAGACATGCACTACTGCCATCTGCTGGTTGCTCCACAAATTAAATAACTCTATTTATATCTAACTCCTAATGTCTTAAATCGCTTATATACTTTGCAAAAGGCCACACACTATACTTAAAGTATCAATAATCTTACTGAATTCTACTAAATAATTCACCATCTTGCTTTGCTTTATAAAAAAGTTTCATAATTATATTTGTATAGAAATTACATACGTTTACAAACCGTTTGTATAAACGTGTTATGTTTAATACTAGTGGTCAAATTTCAGACACAATTTCTTACCAGTGCCCAAGAACATAACAGCATACTGTCCATCTTCAGCTGCAACACGGTCCACTACGATCTGAGTGAGCCGGTACTCCGTGTTGATACGGGTGAAAATGGGTCGGCCCGTCATTGGGTAGACAGAGTGGTACATGAGCGTATGCGTTCGTATAAAACTGATGACTTCATCTGGAAAGTCTTTGGTCGTTTTTATATGAGGATCATATGTCCGACTCGGACACTGTGTATAAAGGAAAAGAATAAAACATTTACAGGATATATAAGCATAAACATATGTGAAAGTATTTACAAATAGGCACTTATCCTAAAGAGATGTAACTGCCTTTGACAGCATCGTAAGTATTATGTCAACAGCATTTTAAAAAAGGGATATGAGACATACACTGTGTTATGTCTCCCTCTAGTGGTCATGGATAAAACTCTTACTAGAATCATTGGGGCCGTTAGATAACGCTACATATTTCAGAAAAGTTAGAAGCAGACAAAAACAGAGTGTTACTGACAGTGCCTGGTCGTGGATAGGGGATTCGGCCTTCATATTCCACCCAGCGATGGTCTGGTCCCTCTTTATGAGCATATGGTCCATTGAACACAGCACGGATATCTTCCATGGTATAGACACACACGGCTGATCCTTTAAAGATAGCACTGAGCCCAAACACACACATGAATACTTAAGTAAATTGGAAACAAGCACCATCTTTTAATCTGTCATATTCAGCTGCCTAGGAACCAAAACTACAGACTTTGTGCTGTTAACACAATGCTTTACCGATTGAACACTCAAAAAATCGAGTCGGTCAACAGCTGCCAAACATTTCAGAACAGATTTTAAGCTGCAGTATGAAAACACTGAAATACTGATAAGAGCAGCAGCTGGATCTTACCTCGTGGTGGTGAACACACCATACACCAGTGGACTTCTCTCATCACGACTGGGCAGCAGAAAGATATCCTCTGCAAAACAGACACACAGATACACATGAACCTCTCTGTACAAAGTCAACAATGCCAAGACACTTGATTAAGTTAGAACATAAGTTCAGAAGTATCAGAGTGTGTGTGTGCACTACTGATTTCAAAATGTCCTGACAAATAAACGTGAAACATTTTAATTTAAAAAAACTGGAATGGCAAATAACACCTTGTGAGCTCATAAACTACTCAAATAATTCCTTTTAAATGTAAAAATATCAACAGGTTTGTTGTCAGGTGTAAAGGTTAGCTGTAATTTTTTTTTTAAATTAGCCTGATATATACTATGTAAATGTATCAGATGCATTCGCTGTGTGTGTGTGTGTGTGTGTTTGTGTGGGAAGAAGAAAGAGAGAGAGAGAGAGAGAGAGAGAGAGAGAGAAAGAAAGAGAGAATCACTCACGCAGTTCATCAAAGTGAGTGTCTACTCCATCTGGTCCAGGGATGGAACACACAAGTCTTGCTTTGAGGAACGTGGTCCATTTATTGGTCAGACTCCTCAAGCCCCCAATATCATTCTGCACACACACACAAACTTACCTTAATCCTAAACACACGTGTATCATGTTAAGAACTCATGACTTTATTTCATAGACTTCATAAACAAGCGCTGAACGAGAAGAGGTGAACAGCTGCATCTGCTTCTGATTAGAGGCTTATAGAATTAAGAATGAGTGAGACTACAGAAAACCACAAACTCCTCATTTACACACAGACTTGAGAGCCACACACACACACGAAGAGAGAAAGACAGAAAAGCAAAAGAGAACCAGAAGTAGAGAAAAGAGTTGGCCGTGGTTCATAACGAGGACGTAACGACCCTCTCCTTTAATTCTCAAAGAACAGGTTTACATATCTGTGGACACACAATAGAGCACTGAGAGTTTTTAAAAGGAGAATTCTTCTGAGGACACTTAAATGAACTCTCCTCATTACTGCCAAAGGGTTTTAATCAAAGGACTCCCTGATTTCACCTGCACTCACTTAAACCAGCAAACATATTCCGCCCGGCTATTATTCTTTTTGAATACCACAGATACTTGAGAAGAAAAAGACCTAAAAGAGGTTTAGGAGTGGCTTTTTGGAAATTCTTTAATCTTCAAAGATGCCCTCTCCAGTGTTAGGCCAGTTATCCAGTGAGGAATCTGGCCTCAGATGGATTTACAGCTCACTCCTAAAGCTATAAAAACCTGCCTCCTTCAAACCAAGAACTTTTGCAATAGAGGCTGGAATTTTTATAGCGCACAGCCTGAGAGGATGAGTCTACAACATCAAGAAAACTGCCCTCAATCACTGACAGCTTTTTATAACTGGAGGCTGACGGGTTACAGACTCGCGTGAACAATTATTAAATGCAAAGTACATTTACTATTTATTATAACTCTAGCGCGTAACTACGATCTCTCGTTTCCGTTTAGAACACCCAAAACAACAGCACTCTTTCTTTCTAAGTGAAAACTGATGTTACATTGATGACAAGAAAGAAAAATGCATGTTTATAGATTTTAGGACTTCAGCTAATAAAACTTTTAAGTATAACATTGCCTCTTTGTGTTAATTCAAATGACTACTGTCAGTCCACATGGCTTTTGTTTAGAACACATGGCATTTGTTTATGTCACACTGACTAGGGTACAGGAGAGCAATTTAGGGCTTTGAAAGCTTGGAAAATAAGCAAATTACTTGAGGTTTTGGCAAGGTATCCCAAATCACATGTGCACTAACAGCGAATTTGCTTCCTAAAGTGAGCATCCTCAGTACACTTTACTGACGTGAAGAGTCAGTTTGTGTTCTTCTCAACGTGACCTTCATGCGTGTAAAAATGATGTTCAGAATTTGCTATAGGACATCTGCACTGTAGTTTCCCACAAAAATGTGATTTAGACTTGTAGATGGCATTTGAGTAATGGCCTTCTTGGAGAACTGTCATTAAGCCATGAGATAAATACATTGTGTTAACAAGATGAAGACACTTAGCACTGTTATTTGCCGGCAGGAGGGATTTCCACTGTCATTATGAACAATGACCTGGGCCGCAACTACATAGCACAACTTCTGATATGATTTACCCCTCCTGACAGCAGTGGTTTGGTCCGCTTTCAGCAGATCACATCAAGGGGAATGTACCAGGAAGCCTCCCTTCCCAGGGGTAGGGCATTTAATCTTATGTGTGGGGTGGTTTCACTCTAAACAGTCTGTGTGAGGACAGGCCTTACCCGGCAGATCCGGGCGACACGAGACAAAACGTTCTTGTCCTTTGTGTTTCCATCGCGGGATACCTCTCGGAAAAAGAAGTAAATCTTGTCATCATCAGGGTTGTAGGTGTCCGCGATGGGATGGGCAGAAATAAATCTGCCCTCTGTGGGGACAAGAGAGAGAAAAGCTGGGTCAGCTTTAATTAATAACTGATACTAATCCCCCAATCCCTTGATACGATTTACAAATAAGTTTGGAAGCCTATTGGCATAATTCATCTAAGTCAGGAAGCTAAAGTCATCTAAGTCAGGAAGGCTACGACCCTTATTTATTCCCACTGTTTGTGCATGCAATCGAGCGCAAAGATAAAACCGTATCGTACTGTTTAGTGAAAATGGTGGGCGTTTCGGTTTCTGGCTCAGAGCACACCTCTAATGGGACATGGCACAGCACTAATGTAGGAAAATGGACAGGATGGATTCAAACTACATTAAATTGCATCAGCTGCTAGGAAAAACACTGTCTTAAACCAAAGTGTGGACCAAAGACATTCAATGACTCAATGAGTAAACAAATACCACATAAGGGACTCAGTAGGACACAGACAGATGGAGCACAGAAAAGAAGGACGAGAGAAGGAGAGGAGGAAGAGGAGGTGGAGAGGTGAGGAGGAGAGAAGGACAGGAGAATGTGGAGACTAGAGGAGAGGAGGAAGAGGAGGAGGAGAAAGAGAAAAGAAGAGGGAGCGCGAGCAGCTGGGTGGTAATTCAGAGTATTTATATGAAAGACTAAAGCGTTATTACGGTCAAGGTCCAAACTAAGCAGAAAGATTCAACTGTAGCTCTGCCAAACCAAAAGACATGCTATATTATATTTAGTTTTTAGATTGTGGAGTAATTTTTCAATATTATTAAGAGATGGAATTCCAAAAGTAATATTTACGAGTTACATGACACTTTTTATGGGTAGCCTACATCACAAAGCCTGGAGTTAAGCTTTTCTGTATCAACTGGCACAGGTCTGACCAGGCGATTAGTCAGAGGAAATAAATGTATCAAACTATGTGACTCAGGGATCATTTCGATTAATTTTGCAGGTTATATATCACATACATTTGGGTGGCACCCTTTAGTGCCATAACTTTCCCATAGACTCATAGGTCAGACTGTGTGGTATGATACATTATGGGCTGTTTTTGCCATGGAAACATTTTCTATGATTTTGGTCGAATAGGTCATGCTTATGTTTGTGTGTGTTAGTGGGGGCGTGTGGTGAAGTTGTTTTTTCTTTCACTGGCACAGAAACCCTCCAGCTGCACAATGCATAAGGACGATTCTTGTATTTACTGTACAGCTGTATTTGGAGTTGCTGCCCAACAAAAAACAAACTGAAAATTCGGAGATGAGCACCCCTATGCCCTACTGGCAGAGCCCTTCACGTGTGAACTCTGGCAGTAGAACAACTGTGTCTCAATGCGGCAGTTTTAAATACACTCGGCAAATGAAGGAATGATAAACAATGTGTTTTTCTTTTTATCTGGAATGATGCTTTGTGTGGCGTCCTCTTCCCGCAGTGTCCTTCAAGGGTGCAAAATTGACCCAAAAGCAGAAACCAACTCCGTAGTTCTCCAACGAGGTTGAATTAATCATCCATTAATCTGAARGGGAAGACTAACCATTGATCCAGTAGTCTTCAGAGATGTCCGTGCGGATGTACTGCTGGTCCGGAGGCGGGCCTAGAGAGCGGGTAAATGCGCTGTCCTTCCCTAGGAAATCCGACGTGGTGCCAGCGTACAGATACTGATCTGAGAACAGAGAGAGGGAGTAAACACTGAGCCGCCGGACTGCAATAAACGCACGTCTACTACGGCTGACCAACAACAGTAACAAACTCTCGTTTCCTCACGTTTGATATACAAGCCCAGCCGAGCTCTGTGTTCTATAAACAACATAGGAAAGCTCTGCAGTATCCATGACAACTCATGAGTGGTTTATGGATCATACTTTTAGACTCTCAGTGATTTCTATCTCAGTTATCAT
The DNA here is from genome assembly GCA_036877575.1 of Botia almorhae. NCBI lineage: Eukaryota > Metazoa > Chordata > Actinopteri > Cypriniformes > Botiidae > Botia > Botia almorhae. The sequence continues at coordinate 11,280 of JAZGTJ010005864.1, forward strand.
TTGCTGTTTGGACCTCCACCCTTTCTAAGTCTGTGGCTTGGAGAAGCTCTTAATTGCATGGAAGGGATTTTGCATTCTGCCTGACTTATTCCCTTATGATCATGTATGTCAAAGCACTTAACAAATACACTCAACCACACATTTTGAGGGCTCGTCCAACTAACAATGGGTGAAGTGACTTACTTTAGATTTTGAGCTATGATGGAGGTGAATGTTTCAGTCAAATTGACTATTTTTATGGTGCATTTTTACCCTTTTTGAGTCTTCAAAGACCCTGGTCATGATATGCCCCTGCTGTTTGAATAAGAGCAGCATGATTTTTTCAAAATAACTCCTGGAAGGCTGACTTGAAATAACATGAGGCTGAGTACAACGTGACATTTTCGGGTGAACTATATCTTTCAAACTTTCCTAAATCAGGTCCGTCTATTGAGATGATATTGTAGCAATCCGTCCTCTAGTAGGAAAGTCTATCTGTAATGACTAGTCGCTATAATAAATCAAAAATGAACCCAACTCTGCTCAGCTGGAAGAAACTGGGCCGTCTGGTAAAATACAAGCCATACAAAAATGGAGCACGAGGAAAAAATGGAAAACTTTGGAATGTCTACAGCTGGAACTCCCAACAGGGTGTGACATTTTTCTACAGCACTCTGCTGGAAATATAAAGGTCATTTTAATTGAAAACTGTCTCACAAACAGAACAGAGCAACCTGATTTATTTTGGTAGAAAGCCTGTCACGTGTTTCATGAGGTTTCTGTTTAGAGAAGCAAGACAGTTTGGATTCAGTCTCACCTGTCAGCACTGAGGCAAAAGGCTGTTGTGGATCAAAAGGACATTTCATTCGACCGGATTCAACACTGTTGCTGTGTAGATGCAGCCAGCTGTCCTGCAAGCATACAGCACACAAAACACTCATCATTGATGTCTCTTATACGAGGAAAAACACTTTACATCTTCTTGATGGAACACTCCACCTAAATAAATGAAAACACACTCATTATTTACTCACTTATGTCATTCCAAACCTGTATGCTGTTATTTTCTGTGGCTCACAAATGGGGAATTCTGTGGAATCGTTAGGCAGATTTCTTTCCATGTAACCACAATAAATAGCACTCACATCTCTTACGCTCAGAAACAGACAAAAACAGCCTAAAAGAATCATGACAATTGAACTGGATCACGGGATCAGTAACAAACATCTTCTGGATCAGCCAGATTTGTTAACAAATCGTTCAATCTGATTTGTAAACCAGATCGACCAGTTCAGGCGTCAGAAGACACGGAATACTTCAGGATATCTTATGGTGTTTTTCTAAAGCTGTCAGAACATTCTTGCCTGTTAATCTCCTTTTTATTTCCATGGAACAAATGACAGGAAACAGTTTTAAAACAGCACATAACAATTTGACCTACAATCATCTGACTAAAAACTCAATGTGCTCTATCAGGAAAGATGGCCAATAGGACAAGATGGCCCTTGCCTCTTTGTAACCTTTGACCTCCAAGAAAGCACAGATGGGGTGAAAAGCTCCGGTGCCACAGGCGTAGACGTGAGTCCTGTTATAGCTGTGCAAAACCCGTATGAAATGAGCACAGTCGGTCTGAGGCAGAGAGAAAAGGAGAATGTGGTTAAAACAGAGCAGAACTGAAAGACAAAACAAACAGTTTACAACTCTGTCAGTCTTTGTATAATGCACTTTTTCACAAGACAGGTTTGAATTAGAGAGGACAGAAGGTGCTTTGAAATGTTTGTTCAATGAGACATATTCTGACTGATACTTACGAGAGGGTTCTTGCCAGCCAGTATACACATATCAACTCTATCTCTTGGAGCCGGCCAGCTCAACTAAAAGAGAGAAACATGCACACACATACAATTCAAGTAACGCAAAAGAAGTCTCAACAAACGCCATACAACCTAAGTAGTCAGTGTAAGTGTTTACAATAGCAATCTTCTGTCATAGAACTGTGACAGAAGGGTAATTAACCATCAACTTTAAACCTTGCAAAACTCTTTTGTTTAGATTGAGATCATTCCGTGACATAAAGCAGAATTTTAAATGAAGGATAATCCATTGTGTATTGAACAGCTGAAGGGCTGTACATGTACATGAAATACTGTACAAACATACGTTCTTGGTTAGACTCGGAGGGTGGGAGAGATTTGTGAACGTTCAGATAAAGAGTGGTGGAGGTCTTTTCTCTGGTCTGTGCACACATGTGTTATGAAAAGCTTAAGCGCTTAGCGTGCACACGGCTGACCTTTGACCTTGACCTCTGAGAGCCGTCTCCACATGTAACACGCGATCCCACAAACCCCTCTGATTACATATGATTACACATGCGCGTGAGATGGCTTTAAACAATGGTGCTTTGAAGTAAAAATACTACATATTTAAACGGTGGGCTACATATACACACTGAACTATAATGCAGAAACAGAGACACACGTGTCATCTGTAAATACACACATATGAAATGCACATATGAAAATCAGCATGTCACAGGGACTTCACACAAACACACATAAAAGAAAAGGCTAGTAGGTTTTCAGCGCAACAGATGGTTGTGTTCAAAGCTCTGGTGCATTTTTGCGGTTGGCGCTCTGCCTCTGTGTAGACCGTTGTAAATCTTTTTGGCCGATTTGTGTACTTTACAGCTTAACATTTTGAATACTACAGGTGCAACTATTAAAAATTAGTCTGAGCATGCTGATTTCTTATGATTATTATAACATGAATTCAGGAGTGTCTGTGTGATTGATGGTAGAGTGTCATGTGACCACCATGGGGAAAATGATTGACAGGTGTGATAGTGGAAGGGTCACTCGGTAGCTCTGTAAGTGATGCTATGGGAATCTGTAAAGGTGACATTGAGGGGACTGTGTTGAACCTCTTATATGTTCGTTATGTTTAGGAAGGTTTGAAGTGCGCAGAGGGAAATTTTACACAAACACACTTCAACATGAATTGTATTCATAAGCTAAACAGAAACTGTGCTGTCATACAGTTTCGTAAGGTTACAGCCATGTAAACAGTTTTTGATTTGTACCTAGTTTAATCTAGATTATGTGGTCCAAGTACAAACTGGTAAAATTATTACCAGTTTACACAAAAGAAACACATGAGGTGTTTTGTCATTTTTGAACAGTGAAAGAACAAAACGTGTATATGGAGTATTTTAGTGCACCAAAACTTCCCTCTATCAATAAACTTGAGTTGTGTCTGATTATAACACAACACAAACTATCTCCTTCATGTTTTTGTCTTAACTAGTCACAAATGTTTCAAGCACCAGGACCAATAGGATCATGCACTGGGTCCATCTCATTGATCCAAAATCCCACTCCACAAAACTGTATACAAAACACCAGATTTGTTTGTAATTGGCTGCAAGTGACTCCTCTGTAAAGATTTTCCCTCACGCCTTACATAAACAAAGCAGAAACGTCCACAAATGAGAAACAAGAGAATTGAAAGAACTAACAGGCTAATAAACATTCAAAAGACAAGACATGACAACAAGCTTAACTAAAAAACAACACTTCAGTCTATTACATTCGATTCTATTTCCCAGATGTAATGAAAACACTATATCATTTAAAATTGTTTAACGGATCAACAGACTCTTGCCCTGCAGGCTGAGGCCCAGTTTTGTCTCAGACCACACAGTGAAGTGGAGGTTTCTGATTCCTTAGACCTAATTCTGCATGTCTGCAGGTGTGAATGCATAAAGGTATGCGTTTACCTTTTTGGGGTGTTTATTGATGTTGTCTGGGTCCAGAAGGTAGATGTGGTCTTTGACCCCCAGCAGTAATCTGCCTCTCTCCTCATCCAATAGGACTGTCTGAATGCGCTGTCCCTCGCTGGAACCCATAAACGGCACCACGCTTCGAGAATGGACCAGTTCTGGAGAAGTCAAGAGGCGGTCAGTAACACAAACACGCTCATAAATAAACACACTGCATTCCTGTAAACAGACACACAGTGTACGCCTTTGATAAAAACCTCTAACACACACATTTATGTTAGCATATGAGGTATTAGCATACAGTATGCATGCATATATATACTAGCACATATTATATTGGTTATTACATTGGCCTAAATCTTTCTAATAAGTGCACTCCTAGTAGGAACACATTAAGCATTTACCAAACTGTTTCAGAACCGTGACCACAGAACCATGATACAAACATAACTGTGACAAATCCAAACTGTTACACCCCAGTGATTACGACAGAATGGCCTTAACCTAAAATGTTATCATCTCACCCCTATTGTCATCTTTCAATCTCTCACTCTTCTAATGTACTGAAATGTAAAACATTATCATTTTCCATTATGTTGTACCATAACCTCTAGGATCTTTGTTATCAACTGTATGCATCAAATTCCAAGATTGTATCTTCTCGTTAATATCTCCCACCCACACAACCTCTATCCTCTAACCCTCATTTCTTCTGTCTAAAATAAACGAAGAGCCTCCAAAATGTGTGTGAGAAATCACCTGGATCTAATTTACCCAGCCATCAATTCACACATATCAGCACAGCTGCAGATTAGTCCACGGGTTCATTTGCAAAACACGTTTCATGTGGTAATGACAGAATCTGTTATTCTTACTGTAGAATGCCGGTAAGCCGTGTTGACAGCTGAGATGTGGCTCACTCAGATAAGCCTTTGTGCATACAATAAATGCACGTTTTTAACGATAACGTAAACTAGATGAAAAGTTGAACGTCATCAACACCAATTTAGGGGCGTTGGAACATCTGTTAAGGTGATGTTTTTGGGCCTCGTTTATATTCTTCTCTCTGCGTACAAACGGAACTCTCTAGATACACAATTCTTGACATACTTTTGAACCACGTCATAACGCTTGAGCAAAGAACACAGTCTATGTGGACTTGGATGGAGATCATTCTCCACCCTATGCTCTCCATGAACACAAAACACAACCATCTGCCAGCAGCCTAAGAGCGAGAAAAGTGTCAGCATGCACCCAAACACTCCCAAAAGGGACTATAGATTCATTTGTTTTCCAAACCTCTTTTTCATCTGTTCTGAATTCTCCATAAATTCTTCTAATATACAATCACCGTTCTGCTTTCTTGTGTTCTGTGCATTTTTTTGGTCTCTAGAATTTTAGCCACCTCTCTTGCTTTCCTGTCAGCCATAAGCGCACATCTTGTGTAAACATCCGTGCTATGGTCGGGTCATGAGGCGTCAGGGATCTGAGCTTTGAGCCTCAAGAAGCTGAATAAATCCTAGCACGTAACTATTATTCTGCGGGGTGTGGGGCCGCGGACGAGTCACCTCTGATCAATATTTACAAGACAAAAATCCTCTCCAAAATAAAACCATATTCATGCTCACGTCTGACTAGCCGACGCTAATCTACTTTGCAAACAGTATTAAGACAGAGCCCCCGCTGAATGATCCCCGATAAGCAATGAGGTCTACAGAACTTTATCTGGAGTTCTCCAGCATAATCTAGATCCCTCAGGGGAATCAGGGGAACCTCGCTTTCACTCAACGGACACTTATTAGCACTAGGGCAGAAGCGAATCTCTATAGCATAATAGATTACACATTGTGCATATTGTACACATTGTACACAACACATTGGCGCTAGTCAATGAAATACATCTAGACAAAGTTTTTCGAAATGATTTAAAGTGTGCAATAAAAACATATTTTATCTAATAAAGACTGAATATCCTATAATAATAATATTTATGTCAAAGACAGTAGAAGCAGGAGGAAATCGGCCAAGGGGTAAATGGTGCAAGACTTAAAAAAAGAAACAGTTGCTGTATAATACTTTTGTTGTCAGACTTGACATATGGTACTGAAATGCAAGTGTGTTGGAGTCCACTGAGCTGTATTTACATTACTAGAAAGTAGCTCACTGGCTACCAAGTGAACTTGACTTGCTCCAACAGAACTTTAGTCATATCTAGCCTTATAGGCATGTAATGTAATGCTAGGCTCCCTGTAGACACAGGAAAAGGTTTCGTTCGCTTAGTTAGATCTTTACATTGTGCTGTACAGCTAACCCTTTACATTACAAGCTATTTTAGCCCTGCAGGTACATCATTTATCTTCAGACAGCAGCAAAGCATAGAGGCTAATGACCCTGAAATGCAAACCTATGAAGTAATGCATTATTTGAGGGGGTTGATAAATTTAAGCCCCCCCATGCTATTCACCTGAAACCGGGCTACACATTAAAGCTAATGCCACAAAGTGTGACTTTATTGAAAATTCTCAGATGGTTAAAGATTATACACTTATGTGTAATCAATATCCTCACTAAGGTTTGGGCAGAGAGCCAAACTGGTGGAAACTAGCGGAACTCTGTGAACAGTACATTAGGATGACACAGGATCATATTTATGACCTGCTTGTTTTATATCTGTTTAGAGAACCGCAGCCAACTGGGAGCCGTATAGTTCTTAGTTCATTAAATACTGTACTGTGGGTTCTTTAATGGCTATTTTCCTATTGCAAAAACAAGGCCTTGTGTTTACGTGCTAGTTGTTACACCACGCTTAACTCTGACATGCGTGTCCATACCCATTATGCATGCACCCTTTATGTCAAACACAAGAATATATACCACACTCATAAAACAATCAATAACCCCCACTGAAAACCCCTGGACAGAGGGTGCCTGTCTTTAACAGAAATATTTACACAACCTGAAGATAATATTTTGGTGTTTCATTGACTCTGCTGTACGTTGTCAGAAGCGATGTCGGCGACAGAAAGGATCCTGTTTACTTGACTGGAGAGAACATTATGAGATGTATCTAACGCAGATCAGATGTCCCCCTTCAACCTCTCCCCTTCAAAAACAGGCCTTTTAATGCATGGGTAAGAGAAGCCCATTGCCCACAGGCCCTGAGGTGTGCACGTCACCGGTTCTGACATACACAGCAATTCCTGCAGGATAATGACAGACTGTAAGTGTACTGATACAAAAAAGGTGTTGATGTTTTTTATGAGAGCTCTGTTCAGATGATAAATGGTGCATTACTTCTTTAAACCTTCAGCGTTCTCTCCAACCGAACCAAACATGGAGTGGAAGGGCAAGTTTAAAGAGGAAACTCTACATCAGCTGACCTAAATCGGTCAGACTGAGTTCTAATAAGGCAACGAATGATTTAATCCTACAACATAAATTAGGTTTATAAACAGTTTAAGGATGTTTTAAGAGTTCAAAGCAGCCAATGTAATGCGGATCCTTAATATTAACTGGTCAATATAACATAGTGCTCCAGTTCCGCTAAATACACAAAGTAACAGCTAAGACACAAAAAAGTCTATCATTTGGTCTTTATAAAACTTCACAAAGATCTCTTCAAGTTGTCAGTAAACACACAAAAGGCATCATTTTTTCTCCTCTCCCTCATGTGTCATTTTCACCAACCCAGTGACTAAAATATGGCAATCTGACGCACAGCATGCATACGTTGTGGGTTTTTGGTGCTTATAAAGCTGAAAATAAACAGAGCCCTCGCCACAGTCAGTCATATTTTTATTGGCCGGAGTTTCCTCATTTGGACGCGGTCTGTTTCAGTGGTGCTGGCATGCTGTGGGTCAGATTCAGAGAGCTTTAAGGGAGCTGTAACTTTTATTCCCCTCAGGAGTATAAAACAAAAACTGCATTCTCTGACGCTAAATCAAGGCAAGGATAGAATGCAGGAGAGAATGAAGAAATGAACACAAAAACATTAAAGACTTTTATCACTTCTTGTTAGAAAAACACAACTTCTAAAGCAATAGTTTATCACTAGTTAAAACATTTAAGAACAGATTTTGACAATATTAAGTATTTAATTAATGGTGCTACTGGTGTTGTGGAGCTGGTAAAGTGTAGATTTATAATGTGTCTATGTTCTTAGACAATGTAAACATGATGTTTAACGACCCATGGCCAACGTGCGTCAGTGCATTCACATGAATTAAGACACGCTATTACTTTTCACTGTTGTTTTTTTTACGCCTCACTCGTTTCATAGCATGACACATTTATCTGGCCCTGACCTCTACCTCATACTGAACACAGAGCGTGTGTGTGTTTCAGCGTGTGCCAGTGCTATAAGGTTGCAAGCGTAACTCCAGTAATAAGCTAAACACGCTGCGCTTGAGGGATCACTGCTGAGATCAGAGCGTTAACACCTTATTGACTTACCAAAACCTTTGAAGGTCCGGCTACAGTCGAGTGATCAAACATTACAGCAGGTACAAGGAGACAGAACGCTCACAGCATGCAATGGTGGTTAGATAATAACAGAAGACATGTTGCTAGTTACACTGAGGCAAATCCTAGATCCAAGCAGTTCTGTGGCCATGGCCTTGGTTAACCTTTTATTATGATAGGGTAATTTTGTCTTTTTACCCCCAATTTTGGGGCAAAACTGCCCCCAGGTGTTAGTTAAATAGTTAGCTAAAAAACAGAAACACTTTTTGGAGACATCCATAAATTACAAAACACAAAGAAATTAAGTTTATATTATATAAAGCAATAAACGCCTGTGGTATGCAAACACATGTAACCAGTGCTCTCAGTAAAAACATAACATACAAAAACTCGCCTGCTACTGTGATATGTGGCGCATCCCTCATGTACACGCTATCAGTCACATGTGCAGTCTAAATATTGACCTCACACAAGTGAGCTATAAAACTCTCATCACACTAAACGTTCTTAAAATGCATCCTTCAAAAATAACAAACGTTTGCCCGTTTAAAATAAATACATGTACATTCAACTCAATAATAATCCTAAATCATTTACATCCTGAAACTGAAGTAGAGTTTTAATATAAAGATTTAATATGTAACTTATACGGAGTAAAGTAAAGAGACTGTCTGAAATCCAGTAAAAAAAACAAACAGAGAAAAACAGACTTTACCTTTGTAGCTGAGCTTAACTCTCGGCACACTTTCCTTCATGCAGTTCACCACAGGCAGAGAGAGAAAGAGCATCACCACCACGGACCAGCAGACAGAGAAGCGCTCCCTCCCCGCCCGGCCCAGCATCCTGCCCTGTGGGAGACACTGGTGTCTGCTCCTCTGTCTCTTATTGTCTGGATCTCCAATGCTCTTCATGACAGCAGAAGAAAACTTTGCTGCTGTGGACCTGTGATGGAATGAGCGTTACAGAGTCATGTAAAGGAGTGGCCGGGCATCTCTGTGGGAGGTGTATGTTTGTGTGTGTGTGTGTGTGTAAGGTCTTGTTAATTCCAGAGCGAATGCTCAGCTGCTTTACTGTGGCTTCTTTCAGGCATCTCTATGCATTTGAGCAGCCCTGCATCAGCTGCCGTTCTATTGAAATCCTTTCTTTTGTCCACCAACACGCATACTTTCTCCGTCTCCCTCTCTCTCTCTTTTTAAATCTGTGTGTCGCTAAACAAAAGGTCAGCTTGATGAGAGCAGCCACTTTCAGCCTTCTTTCAAATGTCATTCTTTTATTTCTTGCACCCATCTCTCATCTGTTCGGCCCCCTTCTCTCCAGTACAACAGACTGTATTCTAAACGCCTGGGCTGGGGTTGGGGTGATCATGTCTGGATCCGCTTCATTAGTCAACGGAGTGGCATGAAATTGTGGGAGAGTGAGAAAACTGTGGAAGTCTGTCTTCATTAGGAGATTTTCTTCAGCGGGGAATCGTTAAGAGCAACGATTTACACACCTCCCCACACTCCAGAGCCCTCGCTCTCAAAACAGACCCATTATTTGGAATGAGCAAATAAAGGAATGAACAACTTAATGAACAAATGAAACAGAGAATAGAAAACAAGGACGAATGTGTAACGCACTCTGCCCTAAACAGTGACAAGAGCCTGTTTCTAAATAAGAGCTGGTCAGGATGGTTGACTAGTCTTCCAACAATTGATTAATTGGTTTAGTGATGTCAACTCACTCAAATCTAGAGTCATTTAGGGACAATTTGAAATGATTTCTGTTTAAGTTTATCTTTGTCATAGGTTATCCTTTAAGGAATGCTGTTCTGTTGTTGCAAGGAACGTTTGTCTACGGAATGTTTTTGGCTGCACATTCACACACACCAGACACACGTACATATCTGTAACGCTAAGACAAAGATAAGTCCGATTTGTCTGTTTGTTTTGTCTGTTTATGGCATTACAGATAGCTTTGATTTTGATTGATCATAGTGCATCAGAAACACACACCGGGTTTAAAGGGGCTATCTTCCTGAGGAGCAAAAGTCATGAGGATATCAACACAGGGATTCTTGGGTATTGCCTTAGTCTCATACAAGTTCATAGTTCAAACAACACATTCCTTTATATATTTCCTTTTACCTTTTCTTTTCTCTCTTCTGACTTTCCCAACAAGCTTCTTACACCTACCACAGACATCCTCAAAAGGTCACTCCAAGTTCATTATTAGGAGCTTGAGTTACATATTTGTGTTATTCTTGGCAAGGGTCAATTACATTGCTATGGCTGTAGGTGGGTGCAGGGGTTACCCATTTGCTCTAAGTAAATAATGTTAGTTTTAAAATAAGCACACGCGGACAGCAAGTCAGACACCATGTTATGTTTTCATAACATACTAATGACAACATACAATGAAAATTTGTCTTCGTTACATCACAAGTATTTCTTGTCATTTTCACAGTAGTTGCTGGAATCGAGAAGTGCGACGTTGGTTTGTAAGGAAGGTAAATAATGTCCTGCTTCTCTCTCAGGATTTACACAATTACCTTTGACATCATGCTCTAAGCGTTTATAAATTTTCTGGCTTCTATATTGTATGTAGTTACATTTTTTACCTCTCAGCTCACACGGTCGCCTGCTGTACAGCTACTATTTGGAGCACTGAACATAATTCAAAGGCTAAACAAACAAACCGCAAATAAGAAAAAACTAATTATTTTCAATGTATAAATAAACTTGATAAGACTACAAAGAATATCCAATGTATGTACTTACATGCTCAGAATGACACAAAAATTGCATACAAAAACACAACTTAAGTTATAATTCCACTTTTGCTATCGACATGTATAGATGATCTTCTGTAACCCGGTAATGTGTATACAACCCAACTCAATAACAACAAAGAAAACATTTGTGAAATTATATTTCCCTCATTTGTTGTGAATACAAATGACATTACACTTGCCTCAGGAAACTGCTAAATGACAGACAGCTTACATATGGAATGAAGGGGGAAAGAAACCTTCAGTTGAACTCATCGAATGGTATCCATATGATTTAGTCATTCTGGAAACTCCTTTGGCCTCAACTCAGCCGCCCAATCACACGCCTCGAAAGCACGCGCATAGACGATGTCATAATGGCTCGGTCTCAAATTTCACGTATAATCCTCAACAACTGTTTCCTACAGACAGTAAGTCTGACTTAAGGTAATGATTCTGTTTCCACGCCCGCTCATGAGGGTTATCATCATCCACGGATCACTGCACTCTCATGTTTGCCCGTTATGGTAAAGGCATTCGAAAAAAAGAGATCAAATGACATCGCCAAATGACAGGGGAAAAAGTATAAAAAGCCTTTCCATTGTGTTATGCAAACATTAACAAAGGTGAAACTCAGTCTTAAGTCCTGTTTATCTGGGCCAAGTCCGTGTTTAATTATACGTTTTTAATACACCCTCTCATCGCTAAAGAAAGAAAAGTTTCAGTTCCCATACCTGCACTTAGCTTGGAGAACGCCAGGTGCATATCTAATGACAGAAAGCAAAAGGAGAAGAAGAGAAAAAGACAGACTGGTGAAGAAATTCCAACATTCTCAAACCTCATTATGTGGCCAGAATACCTGACACTCTGTCAGTCTGTGAGCGACAGGTTTAGGGAATTATGGGTAACTCTATACATCCTGAAAGGAACCTCCACAGCCGTAATGGAGAGCAGACAAAGTGCTGGGATAATGTCTCCTCTCGATTTGCACTGAGCAGATTGAAAATTGTACTTTTACGCACTCACAGGTGAAGAGGGAAGGTGGTGTGCGGTTTACACCATGTGAAAAAAGGATGAAGATTGAGGTGTTGGATATTGTTTAGTGTTTATGTCATGAGTGCTCAGGTGTGTAAGGTTGCTGACAGAAGCCCATTGAAGGAGATAAAGGTGAAAGTCAATCAGTCATGTTACTTTTGACACAAAACACACACACAGACACACACACACACACACACACACACAGCCAACAGTAATAGTGAAAAATGGGTACTTGGGTAAAACAAGGGAGAGCAATGGGAGTGTAGGTGTGACATACTGTATGGAGACACTAAATAATGTTCATACTTAGGTTAGATCTTTTAAACTTTTTAAGGCATCAGGTAATTTTCATCTGGTGGGCAATTAAAAAGGTGTTAAGACACTTTTTTTTACCTGGGCTATTAAGCAGCCTCCTAGTGACCACCCAGAACACCCTATTAACTGCAAGGTAACACCTTCGCAACCATACATAGTGCCCTATGGGAGCAAGCACCACTAGCATTTTTTTCCAAAAAAATAAATATGTAGAGATATATTTCTGTGTACTTTCCAGAAAACTTAAACAGATGTTCCTGCACTTGGGCACAGCTTTCTGCATCCTAAATGAGTCAAATAATCTGGGATGTGATGAAACGAAGGGCCATTTGTCTTTCTGGCTCATAGACTGTTGATGTTGTGAAGAGAGATGGTGAGGAGAGAAAGTGAGAAAATGTATAGAACACAAACACAGAGAGAGAGAAAGAGAGAGACAGGAGTCTACCAGCCCAGTGGCACTTCTGTGCTAGAACCTTTTAACACCCAGATGGCACTATGCTCCACAGACACTCAGACATACAGTAAACACACTTACGCACGGACTCATACACAGCAACTAGAATCCATCACTCAGCCACTTACTGCCATACCTTGATTCTTCCCAACATACACAGAGGAAATCCAGTCCTCCACCCTCTCTAGTATCGTGTTCTCTAAATATATGTCAGCCCTTCAATCTGCTAACTGAACGAATCAAAACACTACATCCTTGACATATAAACGATTGTCTCGTTCCACGTGTGCCTGCGCATGAAAACGGCTATAATTATGTTTTACAGTAAAAAACGGGGATATTTTTCCATGATCACAGTGCAAGTATAACCGTGATGATTTTCATGAACTGCTAATATTTACTTTAATCAGCCGGTACTTCAAGACTGGACACTTATCAAAAAGTCTGTCTCCCTCTTTTACATACAGCACACATTCTGCTTTGTGCGCACCGTACAGCTGTGCCTTATGACTGACGTTTTCTCTTGGACTCACCCCATAAAACCGCGGGGTGTGTGAGCGAGAGTTTCCATAAAGTCTGCGTGCATCACAGAGAGGTATTATCCGGCCCGTTAACACGGGGCAAATGCCACGGGGACGAGGGAGAGAGCCCCCTCTCACCCACTCAAGTGCTACGTCCTGGCTTGCTTTACTCCCCTTAGCTTCTGGAGAACCAGAGTCAAGAGTTAATGCCAATCACAGTGTCTGCTGTTGGCACATAGGTGTGAGGAGGACCAGAGACAGACTGGGAATCTCCAATCTTTCATTGCTTTGACAGACACACTTTACTCCCATTAAACATTCCTCACCCGCGATCTGGCCAGCCTTCTGAAAACAAACCTTATCTGCCTTCACAAGCTTGTTAATCTTTCTTTAATTCATTTAGCGTTATCATTCTGACATGCAGTAGACAGCAGCTGTATTTTATGGGCAGAAATAACAAGGTAAAATTTTCAAATAACATATGTACATATAGCCTATATATAATATATAAAATGCATATATAATATATATACAATCTATATATTTATCAACAGCACGCACAAATATGTGTTAGTTTATGTGTGCGTTCATTATGACGCCTTATTTTATTATGCATTTGCTTCATACACGTGTTACAGTCAAATATTTGCTCGGCTCTAGCAGGCAGGCTTGCCGGTATGATCGCGTTTAATAAGCCACTGCGGGGTTTTAAATCTTCTGAAATGAAATGAGTATTTCTGCACATCTGAAAGTAAGACACGAGAAGAGGGAACCACCTCAAAAGAACATGAGTGCAAATATTAATCTTTCCTGAGAGCCAGTGATTTACTGTAAACTGTATTGGATTGTGTTTGTTAATATCTCTATGGAATAACGCCAATGGTGCGAGTACCTAGGTTATTATAGTAAATCATTTGGGGCATAGTGAATACAGCGCATGAACAATACGTATTGTGAAAACGGCTATAAAAATAACAACGAATAATATAGAACGAATGCGACAGAAATGATATAATATATAACGTGAGGATCATAATATAGACTGTCATTGCCGGTCTAATGGTAAATACATTTATTATTGATCCTCTTCGAGGCACTTTACAACTTTATCGAAATATGACGAACCTAAAAAAGGCTAAAAATTAAAGTTTTGAACTTTTCTGACTGACCCTTATCGTAAAGAAGGAAAGGTTAATAATAATGAACATGTACCTGCGCGCGCTGGCGTCTGCCGTTATTTTCTGAACTCTGAGGCGCAGTTTCACACGTCAAGATCCGTGAATATCCAAAGTCATACTTCAGTGTCTTCACGACGTGTCCACTGTTGCCTAAACTAGTTTCTTTTTAACTTAAGGAGAGTCTCGAGAGACGCATAAACAGAAAGCAGATTTAAAGGAAAGCGAACTAGACGGAGGAATCTCTAGTCTCTGGTGCTCGTGTCTGCTGGCTCGAGCTCAGAGCACCAATTACCGCCGCGGGCGGCAGGGAGGGGAGGGCTGGAAGCGCGAGGGACGCGCACATATTTTGACAGTGTCGGTTCTTAAACAACACGGGTCATTGGTTTAAATAGCTTTAAAAATATATGTCATATTCTATCATAAACAAATTGCTGCAATACCGGGTGAATTTGTTAATTTACGGCTTCGGTTACAAAAGAATTACCAGGTAACTGAAGTTTCCGCCAAATACCAGTTATTGTTGCTACTGTAAATGATGATAAATGAGTGAGTCAGTATTAAAAGCTTAAGCTCTGTAATTGTTTCATTTCTTTAGCTCAGTTTGATTGACGTTT
>JAZGTJ010005865.1:0-24704 GCA_036877575.1 Botia almorhae
CCTTTGAACCCACACCTGAAACTCATCAGCCACAGTATTTAACCCGGACATTTACTCATGCTCTTTGCGAAGTCTTGTTTGCCATTGGTAACATTTCTGAGCGTTTATCCCTGGATTACTATCATTGGATTTCTGTGTTTTGACCTGGACTGTTTTGGATTTTGATTCTTGCCGCCTGCCTTTGGATTATCGTTGTTTGATTATTGTTGCTTGCCGCCTGCCCTGATCTTGTGCCTGTTCATGTTTTTGCCTGCTCGCTGCCTGCCCTGACCTCTGCCTGTTTTTTTGATTACGTCTCTGCCTCATCCTTGTATTTGTTGTCATTATATTAAAAGCTGCAAATGGATCCTAACCTGTCTGACTCTTCATTACACTTACTATAGGGTTTGAATTAGGATTAGGTCTTAGGGGTAGTGGCATGCAGTTATGCATAATTTATTCTTATTGTAAGTACATGTAACATGTTTAACAAAGACACTGTAAAATAAAATTACTGAATTTTAATTTATAGTTATGAAGACTTATTGGAGATTTTTTAAAATAAAAATGTGTCAATAACTTAAATTCAGGAATTAATAAAGTAGCCAAGAATTTTAGCAAGAAAGTATGTGTGGCTTAATAATCATTTTCCAAGTACTACATTTGGTTTTGGTGAGAGAACAACCTGATATTTAAACAATTTTACTGTAAAAATGTTCCATCACCATGACAGCTTGTGATGTAATTTGCATCATTTACATTTCATCTGGAAGCGCAGCATCATTCACTTCTCTGTTGTGAATAAAACTATGCTTTTGGATCTTTTGGATAAACAGTGTAAGAGCTTAACATGAGATGACTTGAGGTGTCATGAGAGTTTATAAAAATTTTACAATGAAATTGTTGTGAGTAAATGATGACAGAATTTTCATTTTCAACAATTCCTTTAGGGATCAAAGCCCTCTCAGATGTTTCCCCTAAAAGTCCTTGGCACGAATTAAATGAAACCACTGAGTTAACTGTTAATAAACAGTAAGAGAACTGAGCTATACAAATAATGTGCATATTGTGAAAAATGTGAAGATTTTTATAAGAAATGTTTGAGTTCATATTGAACTTTGGCTGCAAACTTCAAATTCTGCTTTCTCATGTCACATACAAACATTCAAGTAATTGTTTATACGCTGTTGCAGTGCACCTTAGTGCGTAAAAATATGAAACCCTTTTCCATGCAAAAAAATAAAGGCAGGATGGAGGTAAAATCTGGGTCTGGAACTTTAAATCAGCCTCATGATGAATGTTGTTGGCAGACTGGATGACAAAGTGGAGGGAGCGATGCAGCAGCATCAGGCTCTCTGAGGCCTGGCAGAGCCTAAAGGCACAACTCCACAAGTCCTTTAGCTCTTCATGAGTTAATGTCCTAATCTGTTTTCATCTGAGCCCTCACAGATATGCGCAACAGCCAAGGGAAAAACTAATGAAATGATCTTTTAGCCAGCCATCATTAATTGGCCACCGTTAGAGAGGGAATGTCAACACAGAGGCTATTATCTGCTCTCAGTCTCCACAGACCCCCACACAAATGTTCCAGGGTTTTCACAGGTCCCTTAATCTCTGTCAAAACACCTCCTTCACCAACCCTACACACAGTCATTGAGAAGGTGTAAAGATGAGGTTAAGCCAATGTACATATACAGTATTCTACATCAGTAATCTTAAAACAATTGAATCTGTACCTTAAATTTAGTTTGTCAGTAAACATCTAGGCATTTATTGTATGTGTATGTTTTATGCATGTATGTTTTTGTCTAAACTTCCTAGAAGGTGCCTGCATTAGGAAGAATGGCTCTTTAAAGGCCTTTAAACGAGGTCATAACAAATGCTTACATACATTGACATTGAAGATTCTAAATTACAAAGGGATTTTTGATATTTTAAACAGTGTTGCCATGGTGATGAAATAAATTTATGACAAAAATAGAAACAGAACATCTCATATATTCTACATGCATTGAGTGATTTTGTTGAAACTTGAGCTGTATGTTTGATCCTGATGACATAGAGGTAGCTATTGTGAGTCACAGTCATAGCACCAACAACTGTCAGAAAGAACTTAAAATAATGTTAAAAGAGCCCTTTTAAATTTAATCAATTCACTTCCTACCTTGTCAGAAAAAAGAAGAGATATTGAAAATTCTAAACTGTATATGAATCGTAAATGCTGCTGCCATGGTGGGGCAAAAATTTGTGGCAATAAATGGAACACAGATGCATTGAGTGACTTATATCAAACTTGGGAAATATGTTTTGTGTGTTGTGAGCTGATCACAATGATGTGGCTAATATAAGTCATGCAAGCCCCAACAACTGGCAGCAGGAAGTCTGTCACTTACAACAGAAATAGTCCTCCATTATTTTTGGAGTGAAATGCATGTGACAGCTGTGCAAAGTTCTCTGAAAAGCACCAGGTGGCGATGGTAGGCCATAGTGCTTGGGCCTGTCATCGCTTTGTGCAGATATATTTGTTTATTTGTCTTAAGGTTTTCATCTCTATTTTGACAGAATTGAAGATGTGACAAACAGGACATATATAGGGTAATGTATGGATTTCACAAAAGTATTCCGGTTGAAAGTGCCGGCACATGTAAATTAGATTGGATAACACCTCATATAAACAGTATTCTTCAATCGGAATGATTTCCATCGGAATGACAAAATTGTGCATGTAAACATGTGTGATGAATGCTGACCCCAGGCTGCAGTTCTAGGGGTCAGTGGGATAGTGCTAATAGACCAGTACAGATGAACACCTGATCCCAGAGCTGCACAACACAACCTGCTCTTCATGCTTTGTTAGATTGTGCCCATTCCGAGTCTCTCTTGTTCAATGCATCACACAGCAGGGTGAAGCCATTGGACAGCAACCATTGCCTCAAGCCTGCAAGAAGTCTGCCAGAAGTCTGCCAGAGACACATGAATATTCCATTTTCAGGACCTCGGCTTCCACCATCATTAAGCACAAAATCAGACTGAGAGTCTCACCTGACAGAAGTCAAAGAACAATGAATTATGCAAAAATACATTGGTATTCATGCTTTTTCATACACAGCTGTCAAATACAGGGTATTAATGAAGTCCTTAAAATTATTATTATTAAATACAAAAATCAAACTGATAATGGCATATAATTGCTTTACTATGATTTGGTTTATTGTCATTGTGGTTTTTATTGTCAACCCATAGAATTTTCATGGCAAATGAAATGACCTGTCTTTAGTCATAAACTAACACCTTTAATTTAATTGTTAAAATGAAAGCTCTGCTTTTATGACAGTTTAATTTTACAAGCTTAAGTCATATTAAATATTCTACAAATTTCCTACAAGTGAGTTGTAGAAGTCTATCATAGGAACTCTATTACAGAAGTATCATTATTGTGAATTATATAGAGATAATAATTTTTACAGTACACTAGTCATTAAAAGTTATCTAGTTATCTAGCCATGGCTGGCAATTATTAAAGCCTTAATCAAATATGGATGGTCATTTGTTAATTGAGTTATTGCAGAGCATCAGTGTACTTGGGAAGTGAAAAATGAGCAGTGTGAGATGGAAACTAAGATGTGGCTAGGAAGTTGCCAGGGCAATACATAAAGCCCACTGACAGCCCTGAGTCAAAAACGCCCACCCACATATCTCTACAATATTCTAATGCTGAGGTATGGCTTACTTATTTTTATTATTGTAATGATAGGGCAGAAGCTCTGGGATCCATTTGCAGCATTTGTTAGGAACAACAGACAGGCAGGGTCGGTAACCAACAAACAGGTATAGCAGAGACAAGGCAAAGGCAAAACCAAAACAATAAACAGTCCAAGATTGGGGCAGCAAGCAAACAGGTGAAAACAATAGACAATCCAAGATCAGGGCAGGCAGCAAACAGGCAAAAACGATAAACAATTCAGTATCAACAAGGCAGGCAGCAAACAATCAAAAACGATAAACAATCCAACAAAGTCAAACAGGCAAACAGTAATACAAGGAGAAACGCTCAAAATTGATGGCAAATCAAGACTTTGCAATGAATGGGAGTTTGGGTATGGTTTATATAGAGGAGATAATAAGCAGCAGGTGTAATGGTGGAAGTAATCAGTCCCAGGTGTGTGGCATGTTGGGAGATGGAGTCCGAATAGAACTAGTTAGTACTCTGGTGAGGGTTCCCTCTGGTGGTGCAGAAGATGCGGTGCGGGAGCATCCTCTAGGGTAGTGTAAATGGTTACTAGGGTGTAGCTAGACAGTTAACAGGGTATAACTAATAGACTGAATTTGTGTATGAATACAACTTATTCATATTGGTTGCTAGAGTGCTCTAAATGGTTGCAAGGGTATGGCTGGAGAGTTTCCATGATGATAATTAAAGACTCCTTGCCAGTCTGAATCAAAAGAGGCCACCAACTTGTCCCTACAATGTTCTGATGCCTCTCACCTTTCTCAATGGAAGTCAATGGGGTGGTTGCTAGGGCATAGCTATAAAGTTGAAATGTCACAATTTGTTGCTCCTTGCTAAGCTGAGCGATATAAGCCCATTTTCAAGTAGCCAGAGGTTTTTGGTTACTCATATCATAGTTGCGTTCAGCTGAGGAAAGTTTTTTACAAATAAAATGCACAGGGGAAGAGTTTGGGTGGTGATCCCTGGTTTTGGAAGAGTATTAATCCCTGTGTTGGATGCATTGATCTCCACCACAAACAGTTTATCAGGGTCTGGATGATGCAAAATGGGAGCAGAGGAGAAGCGTGATTTAAAGTCATCAGAAGCATGGAGGGTTAAAGGGGTCCAGCTGAACTTGGTGGTACCTCCTTTTGGCATGGAAGTCAAGGGTGCGGTGATGGTACTGAAATTTCGGATAACGCGTCAGTTGAATTTTTCAAACCCCATAAAATGTTGAAGTTCATCCGTGTCCACCACTTGAGCACTGATGATGTAACCTAGGGAAGCAACAAACATGAAACTCACTGTGGCATACAGACGATGATCTATAAGTCACTAAGGGACAGAGCGGACATGTGTCACATGTTCCTCCAGAGAGCTTGAGTAGATCATGATATCTATGTTGACAATCACCCACTAGTTCAGCATGTCTCTGAAGACTTCATTTGTGAATAACTGAAACAGAGGGACTGTTAACCAAACCAAAGGGCATCACCAAGTATTCATAGTGCCCTGTGCTTGTGGGGAAGGAAGTCTTCCACTCATCCGCCTCTTTGATGCCCTTTGAAGATCGAGCTTGGTAGTAGGTGAAGTACTAGGCGGAACGCAAATGGTCTAGTGCTGTTGGGACCAGTGGTAAGGGTTAGTGACACTTAAATTATCGAATTGAGTCCATTTTCTCTACAAAGAAAAAGCCAACAGAAGCAGGGGATGTAGAGTGACATATGAACCCCTTAGCCAGTTCCTCTATATACGCCTCAAAAGATTTGGCCTCAGGCTCTTATAGGGGGAAAATTTTTACCTCAATGAGATCGGCATACTCAGCAAACAAGTTGGACACATTAGGGGTGTCATTTTGGATTGTGGTTAGCCCCAGGGTGAAAGTAATTGGTGTGATGCAGTTCTGTAAGCATGTTTTGCCCAATTGAATAATCTGCCCATCCTGCCAGGAAATATGAGGATTGTGTTTCTGCAGCCAAGGAACTCCCAGAATAATTGCGTCAAGAGAGGTTTGGATGATCAAGAAAATCCTTTCAGAGTGTAATGCTCCCACTTGAAGCGTCAGTTCGGAGGTGATAAACTTAATGAAGCCATAACCCAAGGGTGTCCATCTAGTGCTGCCACTGCCAATGGAGAAGTACACAAGGTAAGTGGTAATCTATAATTCTTAGCTAGGATCTCATAATAAAATTGCCAGCAGCATCAGAGTCTAAGAGGGCATTGACTGAAAATTCCTCCCCTTGGAATGTTACCACTGTGGGAACTTTTAAAAAAGGAAACTGGATAGTTAATGGAATGAATGGCAGAACTCACTTGAGCTCAGTTGAGAAGGATGAAAGGGGAATTCTTTGCATTGATGTCAGACTTGGCCACAGTACAGGCAGTGACATAAACTGACATGTTGTTCTGTTTCAGCTGGTGTTAAGGACATGTGCTCTATTTGCACAGGTTCATCTGTAAACCACAGCTGTTCCAGTGGACTGAAATGTCACGGTCAGAGAGGGTCTTCTTGAACTAATAAAGTTCTATCCTAATGCCCAAATCCATGAACACCATAAAGTTTCTTCCCCTCGTCACAACAGGCTAGTTCCGACTGCAGCTGGTGACTCAGAAACTCTGCGAAACAGAAGCTTTAATGTAGTAATGACCCATGTGGTTTGAGCTGCCAGAGTGCGAAATATGAGAGCACAGTTGACACCATGTTTCTGCCCTAACGTAGAGTCAAAAGCTATTCCCCAGCACTTTTGCCTCCCTTAGGAGGTTTGAAGACCTCTTGGAAACATTGCAAAAAATTATCAAAAGTTCCAAGCTGGGTATTCCTAGGTGACTAGACGATAGTGGCTCAGTCGAGTGCTCTGCCTGTTAACAATAAACACACAAAGGAGACCCAATAGTAGGGTAAAGAGTGGGTTGCTGGTTGGCAAACATTGTACATTGCATTAGGAACCCTTTACATTTAGCAGGAGTAGCAATTTTTCAGGATGGGCTAGGTCTGAGCTTGCATTGGAAACAATAAACAGGGAAATTCACAGGAGGTGGAGGGGGTGCCAGAACTTACAATACTTGTGGAGCATTATTTAGATTTTGCAACATCTTAACCAGCTCCTCTGTGAGAGCAGTGAGGTGACTAAGTTGCTGTTGGTGAGCAGACAAAACACTTGCTTGAGCATGAATTTTGTCTGTTAATTGTTGTAGGGTGGCTGGATGTGTGGTGAGTCTGGTGAGTGGTGAGAACAGCATTATGGGAAATGCAGTCCAAAATGGGGCTAGTACTCAGGTGATGAAGCCCTCTGTATTCATACAGAGTATTCATAACAATGTCCAGCCCTGCCTTCTTTTTTCTGCCTGAACTCATTTAAATCATATCTGATAAACTCATTTTATAAAGTTTGATCTAGGTAACCTAATCTACCCATTATTTTTAAAGGTAAATGTGAATGCATGTGGGAAAATGAATGCATGTACTACAACAGCATAGAATATAATTTAGATGGAATATGTGAATGCAGTGTCGGTTAGACTCAGCCTTCGTGTGACAGGCTATGTATTATGCTTAATCAAATGCATCTTAATCAAATGATAATGGCTAACTGGTCCAGTTGTCTGAAATCAGATCTGCCATGTGACTCTTCACACTAAAGGAATAACAAGAGGACATGTGCTCTAAGACTGGTAGTAAGGTAACCATTCCAGCAACATTTGGAAAGACTGGAAGATAGAAGTTATTATTCACATACTCTGCTGAAGTACAAGTGTTCCTGGGTTTATTTGTTTCTATTCAACGTAATTAGCAAAAAACAGTGGTTGTGTTTTGCTATGACTCATCTATAATTATACAATACTGGAAACATAAACCAGAACTGATTGAAACATAAAGTATGGTCTGTCACTACCATACATTATTTGTGGCAGCTTCAGTTATCAAAGTGAGTATATGGCTTTTATTTCTTACCAGTAAACTAACTAATTAATGTAATTGTTTTTGGATCAAATTATAGGAATGAAAACAAAACAATATATTAAAACCTAATAATATATTGTCCAAGCTAATGCCAATCTCCAAAAACCTGTACGTTTTTGGAGTTGAATGAAAGCACTATTCTGTCACCTGAAAAAATATAATTTTGTAGTCAGATCATTTAAAAATCATCTTGAGGGTTATTTTTAGCACCTTCGGTGTACAAATCAGCGGAAGAGTTGGACATCAGGCCTGATACTCATGTGCATGGTCATTTTTAGGTAAGTCTGTGTATATGAGCTTGGTGCTGTATACGTGTGGATTCCTCTCTCTCACTCTGTATAAAGTATTGTCCACAGACAGGTTTCTCTCACAGTAAATGCTGTGTCTTCAGAAAGCTAAGGTACTTAAAGCACTAAATACCTAAGCGCTCTACACATCCCAATGTTTGGAATCTTTTTGTTTTTGCAACTTTCTTGTTAATTATCAAACACCTAATATCAGTGCTGAAATATATTCTGGTCTTTTCCCTAAAGGTACACTGTTTGTCCAAATGTGTTCATGTTGTGGAGATGCAGATGTAACATTTGTCATGTCAATAAAACTGTTTGCCCTGAATTGATTAGCTGTAAGGCTGAGAGGCTCCCTGTGGGCTTTTTTGACAAGAGAGAAGGAAAATAAGTCTGGTATTGTTCAGAGCTGATACTGCACCCTCAAGATAGCTCAGATAAGAGGGCTGGTGTTCGCTCTTATTCACACAGTGATGGGGAGAGCAGACTCTCTTGGGACAGGGGACTACTGCATGTTGGGGATAGGAGGAGGGGTATCTTGTGAAAGGACAAGAGGAGGATATTACATATTATATCCTCCTCTTTATTACATATATTACAGCAGACATGTTTGGAAGAGTACAATAATATAGTGTTAGCTTGTTTGTTAAATGTCAATGCAGATAAAAAGGAACTGACTGTCGCTTTCAGTCAGTTCCAACACATTTCTAGAAATGTGTTGTCTTTATGAACACAATTCTTGTACTCGGGCACATACATGTTTATTTGCAAACCAATTATAACACTCATGTATACTCATGTATTTTAAATGTATTCTTTAAATAAAGTTATATCCATTTTTACACTGATGACTTGGAAGGACCTAGAATGGATTCTTATCATATGCCCTGTACTGGACAAAATACAGAACTACAACCTTTATTTTAAATGATGTGGTTAAACTTCTAAAATTTGCTGTTATATCTATTAAACTTAGCATGTTCCCTCAGAATGTCCTGTCTTCCCAATAAAAAAGTATTTAAGTCCAATTACGGCAAGACATGGTTTATAAAATACAATACAAGTGCCTGCTGCCACATACGATCTGGTTTGAGGTTACAAGAATATGTTGTCATTATAAAACATATTTATTAAATATATTAAAAAGACTTATTGTCATGTGAATCGTGTGAATATTTTGTCTAGTGAAACTATAGAACTGCAGCCTACACATAGGAGATAAAGTACTACTTTTAACAAACAAACATTGCTGAAACTTAGCATGTTACATCGGATTGGCCTTTTTTGATTTAAACTTTCATTTACACAAAATACAGAATATTAGTCACAATACAGACATTTTCAGGGTTTAGGCACTTCAGGACAAGGTAATGCATAATAATATGATTTAAATAGATATGTATGCATGCCTGTCGGCACCTAAAACAAAGATGAAAATGACAACATTTCTAAAGTCTGGTAATTTACCATAGAAATGATCTCAGTTACAACTGTAAACTCTGTTCACTGATGGAGGGAATGGAAATTGTGTTGATGACGTGACACTAGGGGTCTGGACCCGGTTGCATGAAAACCCTAAAGTAAAAAAAAAAAACGAATTATACAGTTAAGCGTACCCTTAGTGAAACATGGATTTCAAGAAAAACCAAAGGGCCCACTTAAGAAACCTTAAGGCTGTCACTAATTACTTCCAGTGGCAGTAAGTGCCCTATTTAAGGTGCAAATTTTAGTTTAATGGAATTAACATGATTTCTGATTTTTCCTTTAAGGAGTATTGGTACACTTTGCCATGCCTAAATTCTAAATGCCCTGTTATATCTTTCCAAATTTCAAAGTTCAAACATTTTTTGATAATTATTTACCTTGATACCATAGAATTATACTGCGCTGGTTTTATTGATGTTGAGTGAAAAAATAGGTTTTATAAATATTCTCAAATATTTAAAGAGTGGTTTGAATGACAGCAATGGCTTTAGAGGCAGTTGTCCAGAATGAGGAGATCTAACATGACATCAATATTTTGTCTGATGGCGCATCATAATTTGCCCAAGGAACAGCTCCAGTCATTCTCTTCTATAGTTAAGGATGAATTGTCAAAAATAATTAAATCATCTAAACCAACAACATGTATGCTCGATCTCATGCCTACTGGGTTGCTCTAGGAGATGCTTCCAGAAGTTATTGATCCTCTACATAGTATTATTAATATTATAATATTATTAGTATTATTAGTATTATTAATTCATGATTGGTGTTGGAATATGTCCCAAAAACTTAAAAGCTTGCTGTTATCAGACCTCTTATTTAAAAAACATAACTTTATCCCAGGGAACTAGTTAATCACAGACCCATCTCAAATTTACCTTTTATTTAAAATATACTTAAAGAGGTGTTGTCCTAATAAAAAAAGGTGGTTTAAATCATATTTCTCTGACGGTTTCCAGTTTGTTGTTGAGTGATATGGTGTCATATCTATTACAAGTTCAGTATGGAGTGTGCAGGGCTCAGTGCTTGGGACTTTGCTTTTTACCCTGTATATGTTACATCTGAGAGCAATTATTAAGAGACATAGAGTTAGTTTTTATTGCTATGCTGATGATACCCAGCTGTATATTTCTTCAAGACCCAACAAGACGCATAAATTCACCAAACTAATAAAATGTATAATAAATACAAAAACTTTGATGACAAGCAACTTTCTACAACTAAATTCAGACAAAACAATTTCAGTTATTGGACCAAAACCATACACATGGAACAACCTAGAATACTGTATTACTCTTGATGAATGTTCTATAAAGTCTGCTTCATCAGCTAAGAATCTGAGTGTCCTGTTTGATAGCAATTTGTCCTTTAAAAGCCACATTTTCAGTATTTGTGCATTGGGATCCATTTGCAGCAGATTTATTCTCGTGGTCAAACAGGCCACTGGGGGGAGTCCGGTTTTTGGGCTCCGACTTGCCAACCGGGCCACCAGCAGGTTTCAGGAGGGACACATGAAAGTTGGGAGAAATACGATTTATTATTAGGAATTATTAGGAAAATCTAATCTTAATGACACTGGGGTAATTTGTCTGAAAATCTTAAAGGACCAACATACCTGGAACTGAGTTTATGGCAAGGAAGCCTTAAGCAGATGATCATGTGGAGAGCCAAACTTATTGGCCAGGAGAGTAAGCGGAACCAGTCCAGCGGTGCTGATTGGCTTGATGGGTTTGGCGTTGAATGGCGTGAAGCAGGTGAGTGTAAGAACGATCCCATATTTGCTCGCTTCATTAAAGTGAAAGTCTGTGATGAATGGGACATCAGTAGGTTCACCTGACCATGAGAATAGGGGTGGTTGAAATCTTAATATGCACTTAAACTGGGTTAATCCAGTGGATGACTTGATGAGAGAGTTAGTTTGACAGTAGGTGCGTAGGAAATGATTAAGGAATGAGGAAATGAGTGCTTAAACCAGGAATGATTTCCTGGTTTAAGCACTCAGTTTGCCCATTGGATTGTGGATGGTAACCTGAAGTGAGACTGACATTGTGTTGTGTTGCCCTGAAAGTTGGGTAAATCCTTGATAAAGTCTATTACAATATGTGACCATGGTCATTGGGGTGTGAGTAGAGGTTGTAGTAGCCCAACCGAAAGTGATCTGGGTGTCTTGGAGGTTTGGCATATGTTACAGCTCTGCACAAAATGGATTACGTCAGAAGTAAGGGAGGGCCACCAGAAATGGTTTTTGACAATTTGGATGGTGGCTGTGATACCAGGGTAACCTAATTTGGGTTAGAAGATGTTTTCATAAGGTCTCTTGAACAAACACTAAGCTCTCTGGACATTTAGCGGGTGGTGGATTCTGTTTGTTCAAATTGTTGATTTCTGTGATAATTTCCTACTGAACCGGGGTCACTAGTATGGTTTCTGGGAGTATGCTAGCTGGGGAGGTATCTTCTGGACTTTTTTCGGTTCGTCTTGACAGGGCATCGGCCTTGGTATTCTGGGCGTTGTCATCGGTCAGCACTGTAAATGGGTGAGTGGTTCCCTCTAGCCAGTGTCACCACTTCTCCAAGGCCAGCTTATAGCGAGGAGTTCCCGGTTTCCCACATCATAACTCCTCTCTGTGGAGGTGAGTTTTCTAGAAAGAAAGCACAAGGGTACATTTTAGAAGGTGAACCATGGCGTTAAGAAAAGCCCCTACTCTGGTGTTTGAAGCATCCACCTCTACTACAAAATGGCGGGCTGGGTCAGAGTGCCAGAGGATTGGTGCAGTGGTGAAACATTTCTTGAGTTCTATGAAGGCCCGATCAGCCTTTGGTGACCATCTTAGCCTGTTGGAGCTGCGTTTAATTAGAGTGGTAAGGGGAACAGCCACAGTACTGATGAACCTTGGATGAAGCAGCAAAAGAAGTTGGCAAATCCTAGAAATCATGTCAACTCTTTTACAGTCTTTGGCTGGGCCATTCTGATACTGCTATCACCTTAGCATCGTCCATAGCGACCCCTTCGGGAGTAATGATGTATCCTAGAAAGGCCGTACTGGTGGTATGAAACTCACACTTCTCCTCCTTACCGTAGAGCTGATACGGAATCAGGCATTTCAGGACTGATCTGACATGTTGGTGGCGTTCCTTCAAAGAATCAGAATAGGTTAGTATGTCATCTATGTATATAATCATCCATTTGTCCAACATATCTCTGAAAATGTCATCCATGAAATACTGAAATACAGAACGGCTATTGGCAAGACCAAAAGGCATTACTAAATACTCATAGTGTCCACTCGTGGTTGAAAATGCAGTTTTCCATTCATCTCCTTCTCGAATCTGGACCAGGTTGTAGGCACTGCAAAGGTTGAGCTTGGTGTAGTATTTAGCCTGACGGAGTTGTTCCAAGGCGACTGGGACTAGGGGAAGAGGATATTGAACCTTAACAGGTACCCCATTAAGGCCTCGATTTCGGGCTGTGACAATGGAAAAATCCTCCCATTGGGGAACGGAACAGTGCGTACTCAGGCAGGATGGAGGTGCCGGAGGCTTTGGATTTGAAGTGGGTTGAACGAGACAGGAGATCTTCAGATGACCGGCTTGGCCACAGTACAGACACAGCTGGTTGCGTGTTCGGTATTCTCGTTCTTCGGGTGTTGGGTGAGTCTGACCCAGTTGCATTGGCATGCTTTCTATATCAAACACAGAAATATTTATTCATGTATTCATGACATCCAGACTTGATTATTGAAATTTCTTACTGGGTGGCTGCCCTGTAGTTTTAATACAAAAATTTCAGCTGGTTTAAAATGCAGCAGCCAAAGTTCTTATGAGAATGAACAAGTATGACCATATTAGCCCGGATCTGTCAACATTGCACTGGCTACCTCTTAAGCATCATATAAACTTCAAAATTGTGCTGCTTACCTACAAAGCCCTAAATGGCTTACTTCCTTAGTACCTGAGCAAGCTCTTTTCGCATTACTGTCCTTCACGTTCACTGACCTCAAAATTCCAGCCAGTTGATAATACCCAGAATTTGAAAATCTAGCGCGGTTGTAGATCCTTTTCATACTTTTTGCCCATACTCAGGAACAATCATTTTTCCATTTATACATCATTGGGGTTTTGATTCCTTGCCATAGTTGCCCTGTTGGCTTGTTACTGAGAGACTGCTGACATTTAGCTTGGCTTAGTGTTTTGTACATTTTTAATATTGCTTTTAGCATAATGATCTAACTATAGTCCTAAAGACTACTATTTTCTTGTCTCCCTTTCTTTTTTGTTATGCAATAATAAGATATTTTATGGTATTATTGCAAATCCCTTATACACCTTTCCTATAAAATATCTTCTTTCTAGGTGCCATATTCATGTAAGCTGGAAAGGTATATGTTGCTATAACATGATATGATCATACCATATCATGTTAATTGACTAAATGTTGCATAGTCTCAGAACTGCCTAATGTTTTAGTAGGCAGTTTGAATACATTACCCTCTCAAAGGCCACTGAAAGGGTTTATTCAAAGGGTCCAAATGTGTTGTAGTTATCATCAGTTCAGTCAAATTTATATATATGATCCAACTACATTCTAAATATCCCAGGTTGTATTGATATACTGTACATTTTATAAAGAACAATATAAATGTTCAGTAATACCATGTATTCTATTTTCCAAGTTGTACAAGTTGATAATTTTTTGTGTGTTTTAATTGTTATTATATTTAAAGCTGCTTTGAAGAAATGCAACATTGTAAAAAGCGCTACATAAATAAAAATAAATTGAATTGTGTTTAAAACATTGTGTGATATGCAATCGTTAACCCTAGCTGCTCAAACTTGATTGGCCGATGATGGCCATGTTTTTCAGGATAATCCAATGTCCTCATATACAGTCATGACAGCTTGGACAAAGATACTGCTATGTGCCTGAACAAACTAAAACCTAAACAATTACAATTACAATCAGGTTTTGTGGGTGATCATCAGTGCTTATTGGGGTAAGAGCACTTAAAACCTTTGTGTGCATCTAAAGATATTAGGAATTATGTAGCAGGTGTCTAAAAAGCCTTCTAAATAACTTTTTCAATACACATATTATTAGAAATGTCTCATTTTTAATGTTTGCAACTATCATAGAAGAAAAATAATAAAAATCCTATCAAGTGTCTTCACGTACTTCCTGTTGTAATCAGTATCACCTGTTCACCCTTAATTAGTTGACTATTTAAGTTCCCTGTGTCTAAGTGTAGTTTGTTGGCTATTGTTGGATGTTATTTGAATCTTGCCTGTCTTTGGATTACTCTTGTTCTC
The DNA here is from genome assembly GCA_036877575.1 of Botia almorhae. Lineage (NCBI taxonomy): Eukaryota > Metazoa > Chordata > Actinopteri > Cypriniformes > Botiidae > Botia > Botia almorhae. The sequence continues at coordinate 14,728 of JAZGTJ010005865.1, forward strand.
TTGCCTTGTAATATCTTTGTCTCATGCTGTTGCTGCATTTGTTGTTGCTCTCATCACGAATATGGTTCGTGTTTACTTTGTTTTGTTCATTAAATACCTTTTGTGATTAGTTGCAATCTCTTGTTTGTGTTTTTGGTTCCGCTCACACTACCATTTCGTAACAATATGTAAATGTATAGAAATGTCTAAATTATAAATCTAAATTTATGGTGTTGTGTGTGACACTATAATTTAGGATGTTTTAACTTGCTAGTAGTTCCTAGACTAAGAAAACTTTAGTGGTGCTTGCCATGGCAAAGCTCGGGCTAGAGTATTTGAATGATGTTAATGTTTTAACATGATGCTAACATGTTTTAACATGATGTTAGCATGGTTTAGCATGGTATGCAAACATGTAGCATGGCAAATATTCTAACATATGGCTTATACGTGAAAAGCAACCAACATAAAACAATATAAACCTTAAAAACAATAGGGTTTCAGTGCTTTGCACCCCCAATAATAAAAATCATTACAATTACAATAGGTTCAGCGCTTTGTGCTTAAACCCCTAATTAATTCATGGAGAATGGTTGAACACTGCTATATGAAGTAACCCTCACAACCAATTAGAACAGCCTTAGTATGTGCAAGTAAATCTTTCCTTAGGTCATAAAGTTTAATAATGTCAAAAACAGTAAGACGATCTTGTTAGATCCACGATAAGATCAGATGCACATGTATAGTATAGTCAAGTATAAATATGTCGAAAACACATGAGGGAAAAACCCAATTGCAGATAGCTTTTAACAAAAAAATTACTTTAAACAACAACCCACGAAGAGGCAAAACCAGGAAACCAAACAAGACTAGATTATATTTACAGGTGAGCTCAAAACACTTGACATGAGGTAGAGTTCTAATAACAGGACCCACATCTGGTACAAGAAATATTAACAATACACCAGCACAGGACAGCAAACACAAGGGTATTAAATGAGGAATAAACCAAGGCAGGTAATGAGGGAAAGCAGGTGAGGGGGATGAACTGATGATGGGATAATTAACAAGAAAACAAGAGGGTGGGTTGAAGACATGAGACCGGAAAGCACATGGCACGTGTAAACAAACAAAGGCCATGTGCTTCCACAGATCACACAGACACAGAGCATGAGTCTAGATCCTCACTCCAAGAAACAAGAACAAGGATTGAGTCAGGATCCAGACATTAGGCTCTAACACAAAACACAAGGACTATCAGGATCCTGGCATGAGAACTAGGAGAATCTCAAGACAAAAAGCTGGGACCCTGATAAAATATAGTTGCAAGCAACAATTACAGGGTCAAGCCCATCAATGGCACCAAAGGAAAAATTTGTGGATATCTCTGATAATGAAATTAGGAGAAGCAGGTCAAGAAAACACAAGAAAAACAACTGCTAAAACAATATAAATAAAATAATAACTTTTGAACAATAGATGTCACTGCCACCAAATTTTTATAAGGCTGTCAGGATGTTGTGACAATAGCACCTACAAAGTTTCAAGTCAATACACAAAAGTTTTGTACAGATACAGCCTGATATCCATTTTATGTGCTATTGTCAAATTCGTTGACATGGTATAAAAGAATGATTTGAAGAATCAACATGATTTCCATTGTTGTGTGTGTCTCTAGCTGCTACATACCTAGCTGTTACATAAGTTTCATGCAAATTGCACAAACACCCTAAGAGCAGTTTAAAAAAGTAGGTTTTCAATATAATCCAAAATGGCTGACAGGAAGAAGCATTGACTGACAAATTCGGTACGGCATGAGCCAAATAATCTAATAAAAGAAGTTGCATAACAATATGGCATAACAATCAGCATCCCTCAAGGAATCTAAAGAGACAACGTTCATGATTTTAAAAATGGCAAAAATAGCAATTTTTTTATATCTCTGCACCAGTTTGTGGTACTATGATGAAATTCATGCCCGTGATTACATGTACCAAGGTTTGTGTCAGAACACAAAAGCATTGCCAAAATACAGCATCATATCCATTTTTCGTAGTTTTTTTTGTAAAAATAAATCTGAGATGTGGTATACAAGAACTGTAAAAGCAATTGTCATGAATTCCAGAACTTTTTGTCTTGGGTGTCTCTAAATGCTATGTAACAAATTCCATGGAAATTGGACAAATGCTAATCTCTGTCTGTGTGCCAAATTTCATAACTTTCCTATGTACGGTTCAATGGGTGGCCATAGACTTAAAAGCAGAAGAAGAACACTGATACAATAGGGGTATTCGCCCCTCTAATAAGAACACTAATGGATACAATAGACATCTTCGAATCTGTTCTTTGTCTTTCGCATGTCTCATTGATCTAAGTATTTGTAAAGACAGCTCAATTTCTTCTCCTTAAAACTGCCCACAAAATGAGTGTCTGCCTTTGAATTTAGAAGGTTCATTAATACAATATTATGTGCTCCAGGGGTCCATAGTGATAGAATATTACATGGACTGAGGGATTTTACTAAAATATTCTGAAAATTATAAATGGTAATTACAGTACATAAAGGCTAATCACTTTTACAAAATTGGAAATATTTTCTTATATTGCCTTTGCTCAGACTTGTTTTTGTCTTTGTTACTGAAACACAGTTGAATTCACAAGATACCTACAAGAAAAGGGTTTTCTGGCAGCCAAAAGACAGGTGATACTCAACAAGCAGGTGGAGAACAAATGGAGGATTAGAGGACCTCTTAAGAATCAAGAGAAGAGTTGTAGGGAGGGTCAATTTTGTGAAGGGCTCTTTGAATCCCAATGGATGTGTGTACATCAGTCTATTTGAGGCTAATTCATGTCAGATCATTTATCTCATATCTTGAGGAGGCCAGAGAGAGACTGATAAAAATGAAGATGTAAATGAAGTTAAGATTCAAAACAGCATAGGATCCTCATGCTTCTCCCCACAGAATGCATGCTCTTGACCTTATACAACACACTCTGCCCTTTCTTCAGCCTCCATGGTTTCTTTTATACTCCAGAGAAACATGATTTTCAAGCACATTTTTCTTATACTGTGTTACAAAAAGATTTTTAATTGACTCCTCTGCAAATCATAACTATATCTTTGTGTACCCAAGGGCACCTGTGTAATTTATAACAATGTGGTTAATAGAATTATTGTTACAGTGTAATTATACAATTAAGTACAGAGTAACATTAATTAACATCATGTACTTACTATAGGGTTAGGATTTGAGTTTGGTTGAGGGTTAGCTGCTTGTATGCAACTTTAAAATTTGCTCAGTGCAACCTTCACTCAAAAAAGGTTTGATGCTGTTAACTTTTTAATCAATTTATTTTGACTTAATTATTTAGCTATTGTATCGGTGTTTCTCACACAAACACAATTGTTCATCTTAAATGTTAAACTGACTTGTTAAATGTTTTTGGCCTAACTCAATTTTATTTTAAAAGAGCTTGTTTTAAGTAAATCTGTTTAAGTAAATCTCAAAATAGTAATCAAAATAGCCAACAGGAATTAGCAGTGACAATGACAAATTTGGTATCATAGTACTCGGCATGAGCCAAGAAATCTAAAGAATGAAGTTGCATACCAATGTGTTATTGCAATCTTTTATAAGCAGTTTCATAAATTTTGTGACCACTAGGTGGCACTGGCTCCAAACAGAGATATAATGAAATTTATGAAAATGCTTAAAAAAAGATTGCAATAACACATTGGTATGCAACTTCATTCTTAAAAAACATATTTAAAAATGTCATATTGTCATTTACCTTACATCATTAGATTTGTTGGCTTATGCCGAGTCTTACAATGCCAAATTTGACGTATTCTATCATACTTCCTGGCTGCCATATTGAATTTTATTTGAAACCTACTTTTTGAACTCCTTATACAAAATTTGTCCGATCTATATGAAATTTGTTATATATCTTGTAGAGACACTCATAACAAAAAGTTATTAAAAGCATTTAGATTCATAGAATGGTTCTAGTTGTAATGAAGAGTCGGGTTGACTGGGATCCATCTGCGAGTTTATTAACAGGGTCGACAGGCATTGTACACATTTACATTACATTTACATTTAGGCATTTGGCAGACGCTTTAATCCAAAGCATTGCATTATACTACATTGCATTATACTACACATTGATTACTATATATTAGTTATGTGCAATCCCTGGGATCGAACCCATGACCTTGGCGTTGTTAATGCCATGATCTAACCACTGAGCTACAGGAAAGCTCAAACACAACGGAGCAAACAAACACACAACAGCAAACAAACACAACGGAGGCAATACAAAATCATAGTCGGTAAACAGGCGTGGGTAAAGACAGGCAGCAAACAATTATAAACTGTCACAATCTCGATGAGGTTTGCCTAGGTTCGTTGTGTTCGTTGTTCAGGTGCTTTGTTGTCCTGGTGCACATGTTCGTTTGTTTTGACAGCTCGCCATGTGCTCCGCTGTCATTGTGGTGTCCACCATCCCTATTAACTAATTTTCCCTGTCACCTGCACCTTGTTTAGTCCTAATTATCTCCCCTTTATGATGCCCTTGTGTTTTCTGTCTTGCGTCAGTCCATTATTCAATGTTAGGAAGCTCTAACGATCTAGCAATTTGCTCTGATATTCATGCCATCTTGTTTTGTTTGTTTTTTTCCATAGTCCTGCCAATCTAGCGTTCCTGTCTTTGGTGTTTTTGTTTTTACTTGCCTGCCCTCTGGGACTCTCCCCTGCTCTCTGCCTTGGCTCTACTCTACGCGGATTCCCTTCTTTTCACGGCCGCACTCCCTCCGGAATTCAGCGACAGCTATTCATCGCCGTCCCACCCCCTCTCTTACCCATAGACTTGGCTGAAGTTGGCCAGTTCTCTGCACTGGGCCGGATGACCATTTGCTGGCTACTGTTCCTACTCTGCAGACCTTTTGTCTGGATATTTTTCTGTTTTCAAATAAATATTTAACTTGCAATTGGATCTCGGTCTCGTTCCTGACATAAACGGTAGAACAGAACTAGGTTGGGGCAGACAGCAAACAACGATAACGATAAACAGTCCAATGACAAAGGCAGGCGGCAAAGAATTAGCAAATGATAAACAATCCAGGTAATACACAATAGACAATCAGAGAAACAATGGAAAAATGCTCAGAAATGCAGCACAAGGCAAACAAGACTTCTCACTGAGTAGATGAATGAGTCCGGTTTAAATAGCGTGGAGGTAATGGCGACCAGGTGACAAACAGGAAGTAATCAGTTCTAGGTAAGTGCATGATGGGACTTGTAGTTTGATCTACTCCGGAGATGGTTCCCTCTGGTGGCACGGTGGAGAGGAGGCTGGAGCCTCCACCGTGACAGAGCTGCCCCCGCGAGCGGCTCCTGATGCGAAGAGGCAAATGGCACCAGGGTCTACCATGGGGACGAGGGGCCGGCTTTTCTTGATGAGCCCGGTGGAACTACTTGGTCAGTGTCTGTTCCAGGATATCACCTGCATTCACCCATAACCTTTCCTCTGAGCCGTACCCCTCTCAATCCACCAAGTACTGCAAAGTACCGCCCCAGCGCCTGGAGTCCAGAAGTTCACTGACTCTGTACGCCTCCTTGCCATCTACCATAATCAGGGTGTCTGTCCTCTGGGTGCTTACTCAGCCTCCCTCCCCGGGCCACCAGCAGGTTTGAGGAGGGACATGTGAAAAGTGGGAGATATGCGATAGTTAGTAGGCAATTTGAGACGGAATGGGACAGGAGTGATTTGTCTTATAATTTGAAAAGGACCAACATACCTGGGACGTTTCGGCGCGGGGGTCTAAGACAGTCCTTGGTCGCTTTTATCCAAAGCGACTTACATTGCATTATACTACACATCAATCACTATACATTGAGTATGTGCAATCCCTGGGATCGAACCCATGACTTTGGCGTTGTTAACGCCATGCTCTAACCACTGAGCTACAGGAAAGCTGTACTTTGGACCAGATCTGCTATGGCCGTTAGCTTGAATGGTTTGTCTCCTGACCGCATGTAGCAAATGTTTATGGGCTCTTTCCCAAACCTCCTCGCTTCTCTGGAGCCATTCTGTGAAAGAAGGGAGCTCTGTGGGTTTGCCGGACCAGGCAAATAAAGGCGGTTGAAATTCCAAAACAAACTTAAAGGGGGTAGACCCGTCGATGGTTTCACCAGGGTGTTCTGGGCATACTCAGCCCACATTAGATATCTGCTCCAGTTCTTTTGATGTCTCTGACAGTATGGTCTGAGAAATCGCATAACCTCTTGATTCAGATGTCTGACCGTTCAACTGGGGGTGGTAACCGGAAATGAGGCTACTATTCACACCCAAACCCTTGAAAAAGGCAGACCAGACTCTTGAGGTGAATTGTGGGCCTCTGTCAGATACTAAATCTAAAAACATTGTTGCACAGTAGTTATGCGGTTTCAGATGGGGTAAGAAGCTTATGTAAAGGGATGAGCCAGCAGGCCTTAGAGAATAATAGTCAAAATGGTAGTGTTTCCTTGTGAAGCGGGGAGATCAGTAGTAAAGTATATTGTGATATGTGACCAAAGGCATTAAGGAGTAGGTAAGGGTTGAAGTAAGCCAGCTGAAAGTTGTCTAGGACTCTTAGAGGTCTGACAAACAGTACATTGCTGAATGTATTTTATTGTATTTGAAGAGAGAGAGGGCCACAAGTAACGATTCTTTAAGAGTTCGATTGTGGCTGTGATTCCAGGATGACCGGAGCTAGGTGATTTGTGGACGAGAGCAGTAAAAGATTTACGAATAGGTTCTGGTACGAAGGTTAAATTAAATTATCTCAGTGGCAATGTCCCAAATTACTGGGGCTACTAAAAGTCTGTCAGAGATGATGGGTTCTTGATTAGGGGGGGTGGGTTGTTCCTCTGATTGATGGGATAATGAGTCAGCTTTGGTGTTCTTAGAGCCTGGGCGGTAAGTGACCAAGAATTGAAATCTAGTAAAAAATAGGGCCCAATGAGCTTGATGTGGGTGGAGTCTTTTGGCATTATGAAGGTATTCTAGATTTTTGTGATGTGTTAAAACAACAAATGGATGGGTGTCTCCCTCAAGACAGTTCCTCCACTCCTCTAGAGCTAATTTAATGGTGAGTAATTCTTGGTTATGCACATTGTAGTTGCGTTCGGCTAAAGATAATTTACGATAAAAAAAAGTCTTAAGGGTGTAATTTAGGAGGGTCACCATGGCATTGGGATGGCACCTACCCCAGTATTGGAGGCGTCAACCTCAACTACAAACGGTAATTCAGGGTCAGGGTGTCTAAGAATAGGTGCTGTGGTAAATCGCCTCTTCAACTCTTAAAAAGCTGTGTAGGCCTAAGAAGACCATTTCAGCTTGCCGGTGTTCTGTTTGGTTAAGGAAGTGAGCAGAGAGGCCACGACATTAAAATTTCTAATGAACCGTCTATAAAAGTTGGTGAAACCTAGAAATCTTTGCAAGTCTTTAACTGTTTTGGGTTGTGGCCATTTAGCGACTGAATCGACCTTATGCTCGTCCATGGCAACACCATCCTTACCAATAATGTATCCTAGGAAAGAAGTACTGGAACTTTTCCAGCTTAACGTACAATTGGTACTCAAGAAGTCGCTTTAACACTGATTTAACATGTTCAATGTGTTCATCAATGGAATTTGAATAAATCAGGATGTCGTCGATGTAGGCAATCACCCATTTTTCGAGCATATCCCTGAAAATGTCATTCATGAAGGATTGAAACACCGAAGGGCTGTTAGCTAATCCAAATGGCATAACTAGATATTCGTAATGACCCGAGGTGGTGAAAAAGGCGGTTATCAACTCATCCCCCTTCTCACTAATTCTCACTAAGTTATAGGCACTACGGAGATCGAGCTAAGTATAAATTCATGCCTGCCTGAGTTGCTCTAAAGTGGCTGGTACCAGGGGTAATGGGTACCGAAATTTTACGGTTACTTCATTAAGCGATAATCAATATAAGGCCTTAAACCTCCGTCCTTCTTCTTAACAAAAAAGAAGCCGGCTGGGGCTGGGGAATTCAATGGTTGAATAAAGCCCTTCTCGAGCTCCTCGTTAATATAATTCTTCATGGCCTCAGACTCGGGTTGGGATAAAGGGAAAATGCGTCCCTTAGGGGGAACAGTACCGGGTATCAGATCTATGGCGCAATCAACAGAACGATGTGGAGGAAGCGGAGAAGCTTTCTTCTTACTAAATACTTCTAAGAAGTCATGATACACTTCAGGGATATGCTGATTAGGGACTACAGGAGTTTGGGGACAATTTGGGCATTCTATACTTTGCATGCAATTCTGGCAACAGGCAAGACCCCAACGTTGAAGCTCTCCCTCTCTACAGGAGATGACGGGCTCATGCTGCTTGAGCCAGGGGAGACCTAGAACAATGGAATGGTGAGGTGAGGGTATGACATAGAATTTATTCTTTTCAGAGTTAAGGATACCAACAGATAGTTCAAGACATTCAGTTAACTGGGTAGATCCACAATCCGCAAGAGGTCATCCATCTAGTGCCTTCACTGTTAGAGAGCAATCAGAGGGAGACAGTGGATTATGAAACTTCTGAACAAATTCGTGAGACATGAAATACCCAGCTGCCCCAGAGTCAATCAATGCCTACATAGATATAGTCTGGTCTGCTATGAATAGATTAACTGGCAAGGAAATGTGAGTATTAGTCTTCAATGGAATAGAGGTAGCACCAGGGCTCTGAACCGGTTCAAGGAACGAAAACGAAAAACGAAAACAAATGACATTGAACAGGAACAAAAACAAAAACGAAAACAAAATCAATTTTAATCGTTCTGAACAGAAACGGAAACAGAAATTCCAAATAAACCGGTTAATAACGGTATTTTTATCGTTCTCTTTATTATATCAATTTGGCAGACCAAAAACATGAATTCAAATTGTGTGCGCAAATGCGACGGTGACGCATACAACGTGAAATGCCCGCGAAGCAGACGTCATAAGCAGAGCCCTTTCTGATGCAACGAGCTTAAGGTTATCAAGCACCTGGCTGTTTCATGTGTAAAGGTATGTTTAGGTTTAAGTTATTGTAGCCTAATTAAAACTTGTAGTTAAAATTACAAAAAATAATTACTGAATGTCTATTGTTTTTAGATGGGTCGCCATAAAGAAAATCCCTTTTGTTAATTTTTTTTATATGACAAATCGTCTGATAAATCGATCTGTAATATTGAAGGATGCGGGGCAGAAATAGCTGAGAATCATGGCGGTAACCTGCAGAGACACATTCAACGTAAACATCCAACGAAATATGTTGATTCGACCAGCAATAAAAGATCAGCAGCTGATGGACAAACAACTTTAGACGCGATCGTAGTGAAAAAGCCAAAGACAACAGGCCTACATGTTCAAATGTCTCCAGAATGTCTAAAAGATGCGTGCATAAAGCTTGTGACGGTCAACGGGCTTTAGAAAAATGATCGAGCCACTACAAAACGCTATGGGAAATAATTTCGTCATCAACTCCCCAAATATCCGTGACATGGTGTCAAGTGTTGCTCAGGAGGGCAGAGAAGAACTGAAAAACGACTTAAAAGGCAGGCTACTAATGCTTAAAATTGATTCTGCCACATGTAGAGACCGATCAGTTCTGGGCGTAAATGTACAATACACTGATGGAGAAAAAATTGTTCTGCGCACTTTGGCCGTAAGAGAGCTCAATGACAGACACACGGCCGAATACATTTCATCCGTCGTGCAAGATGTCTTAAAAGAATATGATGTTGAATTACGGCAAGTTTATTCAATAACTTCGGATAATGGCGCTAATATGATAAAGGCAGTGTATTTACTATCTGACATACAAGAGGACACCATGTGTAATGAGGTAAATGAGGCTGATACCATGGATAAAGAAGAGGATGGGGATGAGACTGATATCCAAGACGAAAGTCAGGAATTGGTACCGGATTTGGCCATCGAACTTGA
>JAZGTJ010005866.1:0-11356 GCA_036877575.1 Botia almorhae
ATTTATTTTATCATCATAGCGTCATTTGGGCTGAATTAAATTGCTTAATTGTTGTGCCCTCTGGTGGATACGTTGACTTTTACTTTCTACGTAGATTTTTTTGTCAATAAATATGTTGAAACGTTAAGATTGTTTGTCTACATTGAATAAAAGCTGCCAGTTACTTTGTGCTGCATCATTTTAATCAGTGTTTGCGCTTTGAAACAAACCGCAGTAATACAGAGGGGAGGGGCTTCTTAATACACGCGTATGCTTCTCTTCATTAATTATTTATTATTATCTTTATTTTTCATTGTATATTTTACTTTTTTTAACAAAGTTACGTTTTACTTTAATGTTAATAAACTTGATGTACTTTTAGTTCGTGCATATATTAATACTGAAATTCTATATAAATGTCCATATCACAGTTGTGTGGGAGTGATTGACGCATGTCTGCTGGTCTGTACACGAAAACAGAAGGAAGTAGAAAATGTTATCATTCAATGTTTAACGTTTCAACATCGCATCGGAAATGTTTTTTAATCTGAATGGAGGTCTAAGCAAATGCCACTGTCATCTGCAACTCGAGGCTGTGTCGTATCTCTCACTTCCTGGCAGCGGTTGTTGGCTACTCTCACATCTCAAACTCTTGTAACCCTATACAGGAATTCAATAAAGACTTTAAATTTCACCGAACCTTCACTTCCTTGTAAAAACGGGGCTATTTTCATTGTACTGAAACGGATGTGGTCTAGACTGTTGTGTGACTTTCGCCTCTCTGTCGCCATCTCTGTCTGAAACATAAAACTGCAGGTTACTTTACGTGCTTTACATAACGTGTGTGGTCAAATGAAACCAGACTGACATTTCCCGAGAAATCTTCTCTTCTTAAATTAGAGGAATCTTAAATTAGAAGTCATTATAAACTTGTAAAGGTAAGGTCGAGTTTGTTCAAAGAGGAGTTTTTGTAATATACACTTCAGGGAAGTGTGTCTTACTGTAAAGTACAGTGCTATTTATAAAACCTTTGTTGCATCATTTTTGTTCTATACGGGCAAGATATTCTAGCTATTTCCTTTACAGGTTAAAAACCTGCCGTCATGATGTGTGTTTGCCTTCAGAAGAGTTGCATGACATCCGTCCAAACTTTAAAATCATACACAATCATGTTAAAAGGTCATGACCTTAGTATTTGAAATAAATGGTCACCGTGCTGTTGTAACACACTAACTGACATCTGCATATGCAACAGTCAAACAGTTGCATCAGATTGTGAAGTTTCCACCGATTGCATTTATTGCCGCGAGCATGAGTGAGCGTCCTGGCAGGGCATCAGGGTGGAAGTCATTGTGTTACGAGCTGAGCTTACTGGAGACTGTACGATTTCAAATAAATACATACATTTGTTTTTGTATTCATAGCTAGTGAACTATTTTAGCTATGCGAACTATTTTCGCTCGTAAAAATGTTTCCCTAACATTTCCATCAATAACAAAAATGTTAAAGATGTTATTTTGAATGTTCTAGGAATGTTCAAAACATCCAGTTTTAATTCTGTATTTTAATTCTGTATTTCTGTATTTTAATTCTGTTTTTTATATTATTTTAAAACATTCCACTAGCAATGTTTTTATACATATGATATATAACAATAAAATCGTTATACTAATGTTACTGCAGGAAGGATCACTTGATAAGTGAACTTTTAGCCAATGTTCTGAGAATGTTTCCTGTTGACTGGGTCAGTCGTTTAACATTATTCTTGGAAGTTGATGGAAGTTGAATCATACGCATCATTTCTGTGCCCTAAGTGAGCTCGTATTATGACACATTCATATGACATAATTCTGCATCAGCAGTGATGAAGCAATAAGCAGCAACTCTGAGCTGATTGCCCCATAAGAACACTTTTCTACTGCAAGGAATGAAAGCAAATGAAAGAAGCTGAAACTGACCTGAAGAACAAATGAAGAAGTCAAACAGAAGAATTTTTATGATGATATATTAACGGGTGGAGTGCAGAGCAATGACTCAGAATGAAAGATCACAGGTCATTGTTCTACCTCGACGGATCTAACAGAAGCTTGTCTATTAAACCAGCATTCCAGAGAATCAATATAACAAAACAACGTAAGCTAAAAACACAGTTTAGTAAAGATTCAGTTTTAACACATGCATAAACACTCCTCTGCTAAAATACATTTAATCTGGAAATCTTTTTCTCTATAAAGAAAGTGTATTTGGCAGGTGTCTGTTTTTACATTCTACATTTTCTCTTTGTCACTCTTGAAAACAAGCGATCTGCCCTGTTATTCTGTTTGCTAGTGTAATGAACTGTTTACTCGACATGTCCACTTTGAAAGGATTTTTCCCAAACAGGAAAAGTATTGCACACAGACCCTGGTGCATAAGTCACATGTTGTGCTTTCTAAAGTAGTTCAGGCTGTAAACAGAGTTATTAAGTCTTCTGATGCCTATCGTTGCTTTTATTAATAGATCAAAACATAATAGACTTGTGTGAAACCACCTGTCAGACCTAATCAGCAAAACATGCCGAATCATTCCAGTGCAGTGAGAAGAATTCCTTCACACGCTGAGTCATCATCTCTCTCAGGTTATACATGTGCAGGCATGTCCTACCGCTCGCTCATATTTCTCACAAAAACAATAAACAGTTCCCCTTGCTTCGGTGTCATTTCAGTAAACTGTACAAGCTAATGTTGGATTCAGTCATTAAAGCTGCAATCTGTAACTTATTTGTGTTCAAAATGAACAAAATCAGTTATTGAGCAAGTACACGACAGATCAGTGCTCAACACCATCTCCTCACCTCACCCCCTTTCACAACAGTACATGTATAATAGTGATTTTTATCATTTGAGCTGTCGGGTCTGTTTCAACATGCAGAGTATGTAAAGAAACCTACAATTTTATGTTTCAAACAGAGATGTGACAGAGAGGCAAAAGTTATGGATTGCAGCTTCAAATAATAGTTTTGATTAAAACTGTGAAGTGTGCACATTCTATTTAGCAAAGGCTGAAATCAAGTGTTTGGATCTGCAGGTGGTAAACATTTTTTATTAATAAAGTATCAAAAACAAAACAACAAACAGTCACAATGAAACCATACGTTATACATTACTCAGGTGTTGTTTGCTACAGCGCATTATCTTCTCAGATATAACAGTTTTGGTACAGCAATTGCACTTCATTGGTTTGAGGTGGACAAGATGTGTGATTATTAAACCTGGTTTAACCACAGATAAGTGTAGCTTTGTTTTCATTACACATTAAATGTCAGTAGTATACATGACTTGCCTCTCTAAACAACTACAACAAAAAAGGCGACCTGACGCCTGCGTCATTGAACCCTTCAGAACAACTGAAAATAAAAGCAGTCTATGCAAAAACAACACGGGGAACCCAGGCGAAAAGTTTCTGAATTTCTGTCATTTTCTCATTCTCTTTGTACACCTGCATGAGTTTAATGTGGCAATCTGGTCACGTGATCAGATCAGGTCTCGTGGTTTCTTCAAAAACACTAAATTTGCTTAACACATGTTCTAAGAACATAGCCAGGAAATTAATAAGAGCTTTACGTTTTTTTCATTCTTCAGAATAAGTTTTGTGCATCTGGACAAATACAACACACAACTACAGTGTATGAAAAAACAACATCAGAAAATAAGTACATGTCCCTTATTAACCAAACAAAAACAAAAACACAGTCTAATCTTCGTACAGTGAGCTGGTAAATACAGACCCTGCTGCTCACAGCATTGTAACAACATGTTCAGATTGCTGAGGTGAATCACAGACAGGCATATAGTGGTGAGAGAGATTTTCTTGTAGTTACAGTAGGTGGCCTGGCACCATACTCTTCAAAGTCTTTGATTTCTTCCTTACTTTATCTATTTATTTAGTATGAGTTTCAGACAGAAAGATCATATCCTGAGAGATTAATAGCAGCTTGAAATACGTGTCATTTAATGTGACAATGAGCCACATAAATATTTAACTACATTAAATAACTTACTCAGCCCGTATATGTCTTTAGCTTTACCATTTGCTCATAAATGAAAAAGATTCATTACACTCGGCCCCTTTTCCCCTCACAATATTAGCACTTGTTGTCAAACACACCACCAGGGTTTCAATGAACCAACAAGCTGATAAATAAATGACTGTTGATTTAGCATCAACGTGACACAGCTACAAGAAGCAAAAGTTACGCATCCGATTTGGTTAAATAAGAGCATAAGTGAAAACGCATCAAATGTCCTTCATCACTTTAATGCTTCACCAGTCTGTTCTGTCCCTGTCTGTTCTGACTAGCATGGCAGGAACATGGCGGAACCTTTCTTGGCAACAGCAGAATCTGTAGCGTCTCGTCTGTACGGTCTGTGGATCAGAGATGCCCACAGGTGGTTGGTACTGTGGTGTGCGCTGGTCCTGCTATGGTTAAATTAAGACCTTGCAGGGTGGTCTCCTCAAACTGCTGGATGAAGAGCTTTCTCTCGTCCTCAGGGGTCTGTCCGTTCTGAGCTCGGACGATGCAGGTGGGCCTGTGCAGGTTCAACATGTAAACCAGCTGCTGCTTCTGGTTCTTCAGCGACTCGATTTGGGCCTTCAGCTCGGCATTGATAGTTTCTAACTTCTCTGACTCCTGTTGAAAAACAAGAACCGTTCACGGAACAAAAAAAATATAACGAAGTATAAAGCTGATCATCTACAGCTAATTATCTGAATTATTCTAGAAAATATATCAAGTTTATAAACCTTTTGTAAATGGTCGGTTGTCTCCTTTTTCTTGTTTCTGCATTTTGCAGCTGCTATTTTATTTCGTTCTCTTCTCCTCTTTTTCCGTTCGCTTTCCTCTGGGTTGATCTGAAAACATTAATATTAGGCGGACATTATAATCTACACACACTGTGTAATGAATATTGATTTCATGAGAGAATAAAGTCTAGGTCATCATCTAAGGTTGGCTCTTCTATTCGACTTCCTCAACTAAACGCATATGAAAAAGCAGTTTAAAATGTCGGGATGAATCATCATTACCTCTCGCTTCATAAGAGGCAGTTCAGCGGGTCGGTCGGTGCTGTGTGTGCTCATGCCGCTGGACAGCCGCTTGTTCTGGATGGCGTATCGCAGCTCCTCTTTCACTAACGGAGTGAAGTTTGTGAAGTCGTCCAGGGTGAGCGAGCCCGGAGGAGAGAGGCAGGGAACCGCGCTGAACTCCGAGGGACCCAGACCAGGATGCTGAAGCATCATTGCGAAATCTAAAATATTCCACGCAAATGTTAGAAATCTTTTGAAATGGGGTAAGAACTCGGCCCTCTTTTCCATTCGGACTTTACGAGCCTGATTTAGACCGATATATTAAAATATATATGCTATTAGAACTCATGTAGAATATCGAATCGTATAGAGTACGTCACTCATTTCTTCTATTCTCTTACTATCGATCTCATGTAAAATACAGAATATATAATCATATAGATTATATAATATAATATAAGTAGACCTACAACTCTACTTATCACATGAAACATTTTATTACGCAGTAACCCGGTTATACAGCGTGTTGATAGTTAAACAGTTTCAGATATGTCAACATGAGTAAACACACACTGAAGGTCAGTTCCCCCTCTGAAACAAGCTAAGGCTAAGCTAAAAAAATACAATTTGTTGATCTAACATAAAACGTATCATATATATATCTTCTATAGCGTGACCCAAAAACACAATTCTATTGAACGCAGCTTCAAGCCGCAGTCTTCGTGCTCCGCTGTCTCTTCTAACTTACAATCAAACTCACGAACAACATCCAAACAACATGTGAAATCATTTTGTCTCACCTTGTTTTGACTGAAATCAACACGCGTGTTGTGATGCGCGACTCCGGCAGACGTGCGATCCGACGCTCCGTCGCTCAAGTTACACTTCTCGCCGACGCGTTGCATCACCCGTTTATATAGCGCTGTGTACAAGCGGCACGGCTACGAGTAGGGGCGGTCCGAGTGACGTCATCCTATTTATAGCATCAGGGAAGCTGTCTGTGCGGTGATGCAATCCGGCAACCCTCCGCGCGCACCATAACAGGGCAAGCTCAGCCCCCCCGCCCTCCCCCAAAACTGACATGTCAAACTAATAAGCAAATACAGACATACCCGTCTAATGACACTGCATCTCTGGTATGCTTATGTACAGAATAGTTCTTGAAAAAAAGATGACAGGCTACTGGGTCAGAATGAGACCAGCAAATCCAGTCTCTCTCTCTCTCTTACTCTGTAAAAACACATTAAGCTTAGTCACTTTATATTGTCTGTTAATGGAAACTGGTATGAAGATGAGATGGTCCTGAGGTAAAAGCTGTGTCTTTCTGTCCTTTTATCTGTCAGTCCACTGTCATCTTGTTAGTTTGTGTTTTAAAGTGTAATTTTATAATCCTGTGGTTTTGTGGCCACTCACAAGAGTGTGAGGAGCAGTTTTTGACGTCCACTCTCAAGTGATCTGCTTTTAAATAGTGTGGTTTTAAATATTTTAATTTTTATAATTAAGCAGTGTAGTGTAATGTTGTGATGAGACTGATTATATACTGATATACACATTTTCTATTGCTTTTTTCTATTTCTATATATATTGTTTCCTATAATACAGATTTTAGAATGGTATTCCGGTATTCTCTCTGGTTTATTTGGAATAATCTGGTGATGGTTAGTGAATGTAGTTGTTGTTGATTTTATTGTATTTTGCTAAATAGTCATCAGCTCTCGTTGATAGAGATAGTTTTAGTTCAGAACAGACAAACACGTTTCTTTATCATTTTATTATTAAAAACGAAGACAAAAGTTGAATGTATAATGTGGTATTTAAAGTGGTTAATTTTTGTGGGTTTGTTTGCTGGATGGATGTTAGATGCAGTGATTCTGGAGTGATTCTGGAGTGATTTCAGACAGCAGTGTCAGCATTTCTCTCTTGAATGTAAAGTAGAGTTTTCTTGCTCTGGCTGGGTTGTGCCCACACTAGTGAACACTCGTGTTCTGGAAATTTTCAGTGATTTTCTTAAAGTTCTGAGGCAATCACCACAACCTAAACACTCCCTTATTACATACAATCGTATTTGTCCACAAAATAATGTCACAAGAAGCCGCGTCTAAACCTGACACAAGGTCAAAAGAGTTTTTCACAAAATAATAATTTTATAGATCAATTGTTTTATCTTACTGGAGCAGGACGTGTGAATTTAATTTCACTAATAGTTATTGTTTAAATGTTAATGAATTTAAGTGTCAGCTATTTTAAATCAATTTAATTTCTTTCTTTTTCTTTTCATTTCTTTCGTTCTTTCGTGTGGTAAAATCTGACACAGGTTTCTTATAGCATTTGTTTTGGTTTGTTTCCAGCTGCATTTTGTTTGCTTACGTTTAACTGTCTAAATGGGGCTTTCCACAGACTTCTATTTTTTTATTACACAGCCAGTTATAAATACTATAACTGAACCTATACACCATCCCTAACAAAAAACATTTGGGATTTTACAATTTAAATTACATTTATTCATTATATTTTCAGCTGTTTTTTAATGAGGACATCCCTGAAAGGCAGTTCAGTCAGGTTTTACTCAATTTTAGGTGTCATTTGTTTCCAAAACATGGTTAAGTAGGTACCCACACACACACACACACACACACACATAATAAACAACAAACTATACTTTAGTTAAAATCATTGTCATAACCTTTAATTATTAACCACAATTATTATATTATGCTATGAAATTACTCATTTTAGTACAATGTAACCCAAAATCAAACAAAATTGACAGTTAATGGGTGCCTGTGATTTCCATGATTCTTTATATTTAGAGTAATAACAGGTTGTGGTAATCTGATGAGAAACTGTGTTCATAGTTTATGTTTATGTTATAAGACAGTACAGGGCTGGTGATGTCCGGACATGTCTGGATTTCAGAATGTATAACTGGTCTTAATATAGCAGTTTTCATCTGATCGAACCCACACAGGTTCTGCTCCATCATATAAAGTCAGACAGGTGTTTAAAGATCTGCGGACACCGAGTGCTGTCAGAAAGATTCTGGGACATGAATACAGCTGCATGACATCAGTTTGACCTGGTTGCTATTAATACACAATGAGGTTTTAGTTGTTTTAATTTTTTAAGTTTCACTTGTTGAATGTTGTTTATCTAAAACGTGGAGCACTATAGTTTCACTATGGTCCATATACAGATGTTTCATATCTTTCCCGTTGAGTTTCTTTATGATGCAAAGCATAAATTACAGTCATAAACTGGCGTGTCTTTCAGTTTTGTTTTTATGATACATTTGTTCCAGCTGTTCTGCGCCTATCGGCTTTTTGATAAGCATTAAGACACAGTGCAGTTTTATAGGGAGATTGTTTGCGGATTATACGCCTACAAAACAGTAATCATAAATGACACACTAAATACAATAAAAATTATTTGATGTTATTCTAATTTAATATAATTATTAATAAGGTAATTACATAAGAGTTTCGTTCAGCTTTATGCTTATTGCGAAAATTATAGTTGGTATTTACATTATGAAATCTTTCACGTTTGATTTTGTCATAGATGTTTATCTTCATTCAAGATTTGAATTAAAATCAGAAGCTTTTCACAGGGAAATTAAATATCCTTATTAACAGTATTTTTTATTTACTGTTATCATTGTATTACATTAACTTTGTGGTCAAAAACACAACAAATAATTCTGAGGTAGCAGATTTAACCTCGTTATCATGTTTAGTATTTATGCTGTTATGAAAATTAGCTGTATATTTTTTTTGCTGTTAATACTGTCTATTAATACTGTACCATCAATAAGCTGTACACGCTGTTTACAATTTACTGTAACATTTTCCTTCTGAAAATCACACTTTGACTTTATGCTTTTCGTTTTTCAACATCTGTTTAAATATCGTTTTTGTATTAAAGTATTGTTTTTATTGGGCACTGTGAACTACCAACTCAAATCAAGGATCGTTTGTTTAAATATAACTGTTGTTGTTAAACTCTATGATTAAAATGTTCCTTTATTGTATTTGGTCAGTTATATGCTGAAATTTTGAGGTCTACAGACATTAGCTTTAGAAAGCAGCACACAGCAGACGGCGCATTGTGTCTTTAAGACGCTGCTTGAGTATTCGCACCAGGAGAGATTACGTCATTTTTCCGGGAAGTGAAGACTTCGGTAATCCTGGAGATGAGACGTGCAATCGTCCATTCCCAAACATAAAACGACACTTATAGTGCCGGCAAATAAATATTCAGGATCGATGTTTTGATTTGCATTTCGCTCTGACACACATTCCAGTCAAACGTTAGTCATCGAGAAAGCGGCTGTTTTCTCTCTGTACATCACAGTAAACATACAGTGCGAACGAGCGAGTACAGTGTACAATGTAATGTATAGCAGGTAAATGCACTCAGTGTCTTTAAAAATGACTAACTGTAATTATTTACAGTACCTGTAACTATTACCATAATTATACGAAAATAAAC
Source organism: Botia almorhae (assembly GCA_036877575.1). NCBI lineage: Eukaryota > Metazoa > Chordata > Actinopteri > Cypriniformes > Botiidae > Botia > Botia almorhae. Next base: position 9,532 of record JAZGTJ010005866.1, read on the forward strand.
AAACGCACAACATTATCTTCATAGAGTTTCGGGTAAGTAACCTAATGTTGTTTGTCTTTTTTTAAACATGTTAGATAAAGATAAAGACGTAAAACATGAGCGAGCTGTATGTTAAGCGTCGCCGCCATATTGTTCCTCTCGTATGAGACAGTGTACACGTGTTTACATGTGTCTGACCCCAACAGATTAAACCTTTAGAATAAAATGACACAAATGATAGATTGTATAATTATATTTAAATTTATGTTGAATCATGTAAAAAATTGTATTATAAACATTGCTATAAAATATATATGAGAACACATTATACTAAATATATATAAATCAATTCATGAATGATAAGCTACTTAATTAGAATGATATGATCTGTTTTATTCTGCAACAGTAATTAAACTGAGGATTGTATGATCAAACGTGTAGACGCCCAGCTAACAGGAAACCATTGCTAATGTTCTCTAAACGTTCTCTTAAAGTCATCAAAAACATTCTTGCAGTAATGTTGGTAGAGTGGTTTTATGTCAAAAATTTTCTTCTTAAGTTGTTACTGGAATGTTTCAGTAATGTTACAGAATAAACAAGTGTGAAAAACATGCTTATAATCAAGCAACACAAACACAACAAACTATTGACATTTTGAGCGTTACTGGAACTTTTTTAAGTGTAATTGTTACTTTAGGATCACTGTCTCAGGATCAGCGCTTGACTCTGCTTTCTCAAAATAACGTGTGTAGCATCACTGTCTCAGGATCAGCGCTTGACTCTGCTTTCTCAAAATAATCGTTTGTAGCTTCTCATGTATGTGACATACACAGCTGAAGGACTCACAGTTATTTATATAGTCACAGTTAACTCAGTGTTACCTTCACACTGCTCGGCACATCCACACAAGCACTGTGTACATGTTTACACGGCTGCGTCCACGGTAACAGATTCCCTCCCAAAAGACGTTCAGTGCAGGCGGGCAGAGGAGGAAAGCCGTGGCCAGGATTCCCCGTCACAGGCCGTGACCTCATTTCTCTCGCCAGCATGACCTCTTGCGTTTTGTTATTTTTGTCCTGTGTGCAAACAGTTTGTGCGGTGGGAGTAAATACCTAAAGGTCATTCCCAACTAAACCATAGATGTCTTACGTCATACGGAAACCAAATTAGACTGCGCTAGTAACAGAACAACACAATGAATCACATTCAGCCAGCACTTCCTCTTTTATTCCGACACTCATTTGTCTTACTGCAGTTTTTGAATTCCATTTATACTGAAACTTCTGTGTACGGTAAAGAAAAGACTTCCTGTACTGAGAGCTTCCTGCAGATGTGAAATTAAATGTGCTGTACATATTCATCTCTCCTCTGACCGAGGAAGTTTGTGTGACATTTCTCACAGCGACATTCCAGTCAGAATCTGAGCAGCCACTTATCTCAAGAGAACATCATCATCATCATCATTTCAACATCATCATCATCATTTCCTGTTCCGTGCTAAGCACCACCCCAGCTAACAGGCTAGTGTTCTCTAAAAGTTCTCTGAAAGTTACTAAAACATTAGTAACGTTAGTAGAATTTTGTAGTCATGTTATTAGAGTAATGTTATATATATGTGTGTATATATATATATATATATATATATATATGTTATTTAAGTTGTTAATGGAACATTTAAAAAATGTTACATAATTACAAAAGGTTGAATAACATTAATACATCATTCTTATAACGAGAAATAACGTTAATACAATGTATAAAAAAAACATACATTCCTAGAAATTTTAAAATATAATTTTTGTTACTTAGTGGAAACATTAGTTCTTACAGCCTAAAATTGTTAGCT
>JAZGTJ010005866.1:11406-22023 GCA_036877575.1 Botia almorhae
TCATTCTTATAACGAGAAATAACGTTAATACAATGTCTAAAAAAACCACACATTCCTAGAAATTTTAAAATATAATTTTTGTTACTTAGTGGAAACATTAGTTCTTACAGCCTAAAATTGTTAGCTGGAACTTCTCTAATGTGTGAAGAATTCGAAGAACTGTTCATTAATTAAGACATTTTACTGGCAGGGAAATGTTTGAAAACAACAGGCCTACTGTAAACTGCACTTAGTCTTTAACAGTGACGTCGCTTTACAATAAGTCATGTGACTGCCTGTAAAGCATCTGCCTCAGTGTGATACAAAATTGATACGATGAGCACAGAGACGCTTGGACGGCTCCGGCCAATCAGCTCGCTGATGTGAGATGACATCATCTGACCTGTGTGTGGTGTGACTACAGAATGCATCGTTCGGAGTGCAGGATTAAAAGTTAATGATGATCCCCTGAGATCAGCCAATCAGAGGGGGGGGAGAGCGCGGTTGGGGTGCATCCATACCAGTCAATGCAGTTCCAGCCTAAAGCCTGTGTTTTTATCCTCAGCTGTTACTCTGTTATCTCAATAACATTAAAATAAAATCTGCTTATACCAGAATCAAGCGCATATACACTCTGTAGAATTTATACACATCACAGTTGAAATAGCTTTATAAAGGATAGACAAAATACTAATATTTGTTTCTAAAAATGTTCATTCTCTGTTTGGAATGTTTGTGAAATCCCGACCTGCTGTTGTTGACTGTAGAAAAATCAAATAAAAAATAAAATCACACAGCTAACTTGTCAGCACACATTACTTTCTGGCCTGGTTATTTTGGATTAGCCACAATCTGACATGTGATGCTCAACCCTTCCTCCTATGACATCATTCTGAGTCACAGACTTTGAGAGTGTAACAGAGGAGGACTCTTGAAATGCAGGTAGTCAGATGAGTCATAATCTGGAAACCTGAAGACCAGCAGCACCACAAAAACACCCAGCAGCATCTCTTCCTTGATCTGACAGACACACAAGAGGAATCTATTCAGCATTACCACAACAGAAAACAGAAAGAACCAAAGGTTCTGTCATGTACTTACCCACCTTTGGTTCCAGCCTGTATGTTTTCCCTTATTTGAATGTTCTCATGACATTGTCAACATTATGATCAGAAGCAAGATCAGTTCATTAAAGCCATGCGATAACTTGTGATATAGTAACAAATTCATTAGAACAATCATAGTTCAATAGTTAAATTATTAAAAACTTTAATCATCAAGAAAAAACAAAATCCTAAAATTAATTAGAACCCTGCCTAACTAATGTTTAATATTAAAAACTCACAGATTATTGTTTGTATGTTTTTAATCAGTTACCTCTTTTTACACTAAACATTTATAATTTTCTCAAATATGAAACATAAACATTTGATTTGAGAGTTTAAATGTTTGGCTGTTTTGTTATGGAAAGAGAATCTTTCACAAAGCACTTTGAAATTCAACGCGAGTGAACCAAAAACTGCACAGTCATGCAGTATTATGTGTAATATTATAACTACCGTAAATAAAACAAGCTAATATGTTATTGCGACTTCCTTCATATTCCTGGAGTTGATGTAAAGCGTTTCAGGAACAGAATCAAAGACCAGTGTCATGTGATTAAAGGGAATTTCCTGTTTGCTGGCACACATAGCACGTGAGTACAGAGCAGGTCACGTGACTGGACGTGCTGGAGTACGTGGAGTGTGCAGTGTGGAAATCACCTTCAGTTACTCAGCATTTTCGTACAGCTTATGCAACGAGTTTTTGTTTACTCTTACTGTTTAGTCTCTAGTCTAACTAGTCTCCTGCTAAACTATCATAAACACTGACCCACGCAACTTCAGCTTACTAAAGTTTGATCACTGGAAACTGTTGTCATCTTTTTCATAACTCATTTCATAATCATAAATCATAACTTCTTTGATCTCTTTATCTGGAGGAGGGCTGGTCTGTTGGTTTCGGTTGTGTTAACCACACATTGACCAATACAGCTGATTTGCGCTCAGCTGGTCATTTTTACAGGAATCGCTGGCTTCAAAACCCAGAAGCCCTCCACTTCCTTTTTCAGGGTTTATACAAATATTTGGAGAACACTTACTAGTCAACATGGTATTAAGTGCTTCCCACAGGAGCACAATGGTTCATGAATCACATCAGAAGGTTTGAACCTACAACTTTTGGAAGACTAACGCAAAGCCTTAACTTCCAGCCTATATTACTACTACCAAACTTTTGAGCCAGATGGCCTGTTTGTTTTATTATACAGCTATAAGTCTTAATATTGTATTCAATGATACATGTTCTCAGCCCTCTTAAAAACTAAGAGGAAAGAATTAAAAATGAACGTATTTTTACAAGCGTTTTCTCACATATTTATTTTTATTATTTTTTATTTTTATGAACATGTAGTTTTAATATAAGCAAGATTCCTCTTTTATATATAATCAGAAACTAAATTCAGAATTAAACCGGTAGAAGTATGCGCTATGGCGATGTGGATTATCATATTAATATATGATAATATAATATTATTAACATATCTTGTTTTCTTGTTTTTTTGTTATCTTGTTATCTCATCCATATCACTCAAAATAATGACGTTTCTGGGGCATAAGGAGGTTTCATCAAATGTTTTGCAAGACTGTTGTAACGTCACATGATTTCCTCATGTTCAGACCTCACACTGAACTTTCTGTCAGATATGACTTCATTTCTTCCCGTTTTAATGTTTGGACGATCGCTGATTAAGATGTTTATTTCTGGAGCGTGATGGGACAGGATTGTCAGGTTGCCATGCACAACTGCGGCGTGTGCTGCCCCCTAGAGGAAGTATGTGAGTATATGTCATTTTATGAAACGACAAAGAAGCTACAATACGTTATTAGCACCGTTAATGCAATGAAATGTCAATATAATAAAATAACATGTCATTTTATTTAGTGGCTCTATTACTCACATCCTTATTAACATCTATTAATATTAACATTTATTAACATTCATGGGTCATTATACAAAAGCAGTATTACTACAACCTGACAAAAATCAATCAATAAAAAACAAATCAATAAAAATCATCCCAAATCGACATCTATACATATTTACAGATTAAAATGCATCCCAGGACAATTACCGTACTGTTAGCCAGTGACACGTTTGTACAGTAATACAATTAGAATGTTATGCTACAAGATTAAAAACAAATAAATGTACTACCGTTCATTGTGGTCTGTAAAACTCTTAGCATGTCTGGATGTTAGCGACAGCGATTTGCAACTGTTCGGTTTTGTCAGGGATACAAACACAGCTGGCAGAAGCTACCTCATACTGAATGCCTACTGAACAACAGGATGTGACCTCACAGCTCCATCGTGCGTTCCCATTGGCTGGTCAACTTTAGAACATGGTGTGCGAGGAAGAAAATTCTCATCAGAGGATTTTTTCAAGTTTGCGAGACTTGCGTGAACTCACTTCTGAAGTTCCTGAGGGGTGCTAAAGGTTTCGTACACATTGGCTGCGAACTCTTTCACCTGCTCTATCAACAAAAGATCCTAAAAAATGTAAGAAGGCAAGTGTTGGTCTACAGAATTAAATACAACAGAAATTAAAAGCAACATACATACAGAACTGACTGTCTCTCACCTGGATAAAGTGACTCGGTATTTCACTGCAGATTGAATGTATCTGTCCATTAATGATGGGAATGATTTTGGCAAGCGGAAGGCTTACAGGTGACATGCTAGAAAAAAAGCACAAAGCGTTTTATCTTTAGATTTGATGCTTGTGTTTAACCGACACAAGTCTGGCACTGTGTCTTTAAGATTACAGTACAGTAAAGTCATGGACACTGACCTATCAGGTGAGCTGCAGGGGGCGGAGTCTTCCTGTGGGGGCCAGAAGAAATCCGACAGGTTGTCAAAGAATCGCACGAAGCCTCGGCTCAAGCACAGACGCAGGACCGTACTGAAGTCTGGACTGAAGAAATAAAAAGCCAGTTTAAAAGCATCTACAGTGTGTGAAGCTCAAGCTGGTTTTCAACACAATATTAGTTAAAAAAAATATTGTTATCTCAAAGATCATGTGGGAGATTTCTGTTTCATTCATCCATTGAGATAAATGAAATAAAAACTGATGAGCGTTTTCGAGGTATTATAGACGTCCAGGGGTCAAACCACAAAGTCTGAGTTTTATACACAAAATCCCACGATCGTCCTCACCTTTCAAGCATGTCTCTGGTTTCATTGAGCAGTTTAATTGTTGTGATGTCATTCTCCGTGAGACCGCAGGCCTAAAACAACAATCAATATATCCAGGTGTGGATTAGACTAGCTTCACAGAACCATTAAAGAAGACAATTTTGTTCAGATCCTTGATGACCTGCCTGTGAGTCTAGTGTGTTCTCTTCATCAGGCATCATGTACCAGGACAGACTTTTGTGTTTCGAGGACGCACACCCGTCCTCCACTAACTGTCTGATCTGAGTTAACTGTTCTTCTAACTCCTGCATGGATAAACTCTGCTTGAGTGAAACCCTGAGGAAACGGAGACAGTCAGCAGTGTTAGCGCTTATGCCAAACATACAGATGATTAAACGCAAATCAACCAACCAATCACTCAACATACGGTCCAAGAACTTCCTGAACCGCTTTCTTCACCACTGTTATCAGTTCAATGAGCCCTGAAATGACAGAACGGGACATTAGCGCCTCTACTGGATCCTGCTGAACCATCCAGAGGACTAAACTCTAATACACGAGACACCCTTACACAGATCTGACACTCCTTACCTTCTCCAAGAAGATGTTGAATACTTGACAGATATTGCTGCTGAACATCAGGAGGGGCCAGAGGGGTCTACAATAGCAACAAATGTATCAGGACCACAGAAACGTTGAGTAACACAGGCTAAAACATGTATAAAAGCTGTAAAAACATCAGTGAGTGAATACCGTTCCATTTTTTGTCACAGAGTTGTCCAGGTACAGATAGCCTCCGATGATGTTGAGCTGAACTCGCAGTAACACCACTAACATACACGTGCTGTAAATAGCCACAATGCTGCGGGTAAAACCTGGAGGGTGGAGTAAACACATGGAATGGATGAGCTTGATTCATTCTAAGCATATGTACATATGATATAGACCTGTTTAAATCTGTGGTTTTCCAATCTTTGCACAAACTTTATTGCACATTCTATATTTTTTATCCTCTCTTACTATATTATACTATATTTTATATATATATATACACCATATATTATACTGTAGTCTATCCTTTGCATCTTATTGTATTGTGCTTTATTTATTGTCGTTTACTTTTCTGGGGATTTATAGAGTAGCACCTTATCACATTCTATCTGGTGTAATATAACAAAGAAACCTATTCAGCTTACTAATTATCTTCAGATCCTCCCAGATTTCAAGCTTATTGGCTGGTCTGTGAAGAAAAGCAGGAAGATACTTAATCACACTGCAAAAGACTGTGACATAATGCAGGTCATGTCATTTAGAGGAATGACTCACTTCGTCTTCAGTAAAGCGGTGAGGCTCTCTGAGTTGAGATGATGCAGGATTGCCTCTCTTAGGGTTGGAAGCATTGATAACACTACAAATACATTTACAGTTAAGATACAGTAGCAGAAAACACAGTATGCAGTGGGCGTGTCATTTGTACCTGTCATGTTACAGGTCCTCTGGTTGCTTTCGAAATGAAACTGTCTCCGAGCTTGAGCGATGTACTCTGCAGCCTCCCGCTCCTGCATCTCCTGGAGTTTTCTCTGTGCGTATTTACCAAGCAGATACACGCCTGCGTTTGAGCATACAATATAACGTACATGTTAAACAGTGTCATGCAACATCCAGTCTTTTCAGTCATAACACTTTTTCCTGCCCATGACGACCAGGGTAAAGTCTACAGTATTTATGTTTGCCTTCATCAGCAGTATAGTGATAGGAAAACTAGGTGACAGGTGAACTGAGATGAACAAGATAAGAGATCCAAACACGTGGGAAAACTATAATAACGTGATAATAAACATACAGGTTATAGTTCGAAGCAAAATTCATGCAGCTATTAAAACATTTAATACACAGTCAAACATGAGATTAAAAAACCAAACGCGTAAAAACGTGTTGGTAATCTCTGCACCATAAAACATGCAGACCCACGTTACCTCCAGCAAAAACACCCGCGAAGATGAATTTCCTCTTATGACGTTTGATGAAACTCCATGTCGAGCTCAACATGTTTAAAAAGCTGGCAGGCAAAACAACATTAAAACTAGAAGGAAGAGTTAGAAGATGTTTAGGTGTAACTCACTAGCTAGCACGATGCTACATGGCCATAAGTTCTCGTGCTAGCAGCAAGCCGAGGCGAACTGCAGCTCTCAGATCGAATCGATGAATCGACACGATTGTGCGGTTTTCGATTAAACGTCCCAACACTTTTACGCTCCCCCTTCAACACGCGCACATGTGACAAACGTTACCAGTTCCGGGTTTGTGCCGCTTTAGCGACTGTAATTTCCACACGGGCACATTGTAACCATTGAAGACCTCTTTAATACATTTAAATCTGTAGACATGCGAGCAGAGAGTGCGGATGATCCCGGAAGCAGCGCTTTTCTACAGCCCTCTGACAGTGACGTACATACATGGATGTCAAAGGCGTTTGACATGGTCGCTCCACTGTGATGTTTATTTTCCTCTGTATTTTCTCTTCTGTATACATTTCCCATTCACAGCATTACAATTAAGTTTTGTCTTAATTTAAAGAGTTTCCAGCAGTCCTTCAGGATCATTTTTCTATTATTACAGTGATAGCAATTTCCGTTTACTTGTGACAGTTTATCACAGGTGTACTGTTTTGTGTCTGCAATAATAACTATAGCAACTGTATCATTATACACGTGGTAAACCTTTGTGATGCATTTGGGGTTGTTTTGAGGAAATCTGACCTTATCCTTTACCAGGCACAAGAGGCTCTTGAGAACGGAGAGGTCCCTGTGGGGTGTCTGATGGTTTATAACAACCAAATTATTGGAAAAGGAAGGAACGAAGTGAATGAAACTAAAAATGTAAGTGATTTCATACTGTTCCTAATAATGTACAACTATTCTGTTTTATTATGATTACAGATATAATGTGAGTAGTTATGATATTAACTGTGCAACTTTATCCACCACGCTATCGCCTCAAATATTAATAAGAATTTGGTTAATGAATGTTCCTGATAGCACACAGAGAATCTCTGAGGCATCTCTTATTTCTGTGTGTGCTGTGCTCAAGGCTACACGGCATGCAGAAATGATGGCCCTGGATCAGGTGCTGGACTGGTGCTGCTTCAGAGGGAAGAACCCAGAGGAAGTGTGTGGACAGACTGTCCTGTATGTGACAGTGGAGCCGTGCATCATGTGTGCAGCCGCCCTGCGCCTGCTACGTATCCTTCATCATTTACTTACCCTCATTCCAAACCTGTACAGGAACTAAAAATGAGATATTTTGAAGTACGCTGGCAACAGAACAAGCACTCGTTGACTGTATGCTGTATGCACACAAAACCACTGAGACATTTCTCAAAATATCTACTTTTGTGTTCCACAAGTCATACATGAATACATGATGGATTTTTGGGTGAACTATTCCCTTAAAGCAACACGACATAATGACTTCTGAAACACGTCGATTATTTCAGTACTGCTTGTAAATGGAGAGACACTTTAACCTTTACACAGACATACCTTTCGTGGTATACGGATGCAGTAATGAGCGCTTTGGAGGATGTGGCTCGGTCCTGGACATCTCATCCGATCATTTACCACACACTGGGACGTCATTTAAGGTAAATAATGTGTTTCTTGTGAAGTTTAGAGAGAATTTTTACTGAATTTGTTTTTTGCTCTCTACAGTGCATCTCGGGCTACAGAGCAGACGAGGCTGTGGAAATGCTCAAGACCTTTTACAAACAGGAGAACCCAAACGGTGAGAGGTTTCTGTTGATGTGTGTATGCATCTGCACTTGCCTGCTGATGTTATTGTTGACATGTTTCTAAAGCTGCCGTTTTATCTCCCGTTTTCAAAAGCTCCTAAACCTAAAGTGAGAAAGGAATCGAGCCGTCCACCAGGTGGAGACATAGTCATTCAGATGAAGCCGCAGGACGAGGGCAGAGGAACAGTGGCTCCTTTGAGCTGAAATGGAAATATAAGGTTTTGGTTTTGGCTTTTTTTGTTAAACATTTAAACCTTCAGACCTTTGCCAAACGTTGCCAGCACCTGGATCTCAGTCAGTTTCCATTTGCCTGCTTTGTAGATCTTAAAAGTGATCTGTTTTTATTTGAGGAACCTTAAGAAACTACCTCACTGCCTCATTAGCTGAACCACATCACTGGTAAACCTCAGACTTCCTCTTTGTGACGTTGCTGTGTGGCTAGAAGCGGCGTGTGATTTGTGAACAGTGTGTAGAGGTGATAGACCAGGTCTGCACAGCATTACAGCCAGAGTTCCTCTCCAGCTCTTGCTCTCCACATGTCCTCGTTTAACCATGAATGTTTCTTCTGAACCCTGGATGATCTCAATCCTGGGCTCACCAAGCAGATGCATGGGCAGAACCTGGAGACGTTTCCACTTACCTCATGCCACGAGACTTCAGTTTGAAAGTTCTGTGTTGAATTTTGGTAGAATACAAACTCTCGGAGAAACTCGGATGTGCTCAGGAAGCGCTTGAAGCTTTGTTATTGCCGTCACACACTTCCAGTTGTCGAGAAAGAACATTGTGTTGCATTAACAGTTATTGAAGTATTACCATGGCTCATATGAACAGTACTGTAATAGTTTTTAAACCCCATGTTATTAAATTACCATGTAATGTGTTGGCTGGAAGTGTGTTTTTCTGTGGAAGTGTATGAAGGAGAAATTAAGCGATTTTGAAAGTTGATTTAGACCTTTGCCTGACGTGTTTACATCTGTCATTTCTCTGTTCTGTCATGGTCTGTCATGGTTACGGGTTCCGCTGGATATATCATGTATTTAAACACCCTCATTAGCCTGTTACCGCTCTTTTTTTGTGATCAAATAATCTGACATTGAGTCCTCACAGCTGCCTTTTTAATCTGAATTTACCGTTTTGACAATAAATTGACGGGAACTGTCACAAAATAAACTCAAAGAATTGTGTAATTGTTCTGGTCTTGGAAACCTGGCCGCTGGTCGCACACCTGGTCTGATATTTGACAGGTGTCACGCCACGTAAGTTTTACACCGTCAATGAGTCAGTGCAAATAAACAAATTGTCATAGAACAAGCTGTGCTGACCTTCGCAGTCCTCATGCAAAAACTCTTCATTCTTTATCCATAGATGATATTTCATAATTCTTTATTCATCGTTTATTATAGCAAGTGAAAGTTTGAAATGCATTTAAAGTATGAAAATATTTCGGAAAAGATTTTCCAACAAATATTTTGTCAGAAGTGAATATTGTAGGTTTAAGTAACACGTTACAGGGAAAGAAAAGACAGACACAAAGATATTGATTCTTTAAACGTTTATTCGAATTCTTTTTTAACCTGAGCCATTAATTTTATTATTTACAGAGACACAAATACATGAAAATTTGAATTGTACAATTTTCTTCCAGTAGTTGATCATGAATCATGGCTGTGATGTAACTAAAGCTTATTGGCTCTTACAAAAAAGCGGCAACTCCCTTCGATATGTCCAACCCAAACTTCCTGTATGAAGAGAACATACATCAACACAGGCAAATAAACTCTGGCTCCGCCCAAGCCGTCAGACTGACATCATCAGGGGAGGTCTGCTGTTCCAGAGGGAAGTACATTTTCAGATTTTGATTAAAGATGACGAGGGCACAAGTTTTAAAAAATAATGAAGTGGACAGTAATCATTTATTATAAACAGTAAGAACGGTATGTTTTGTTTTCATGGTGACAGGCAAAGTTGACTCTGCTGTTCTGTTGCGCTGATATTTATGTGTAGATGTTTGGTTTAAGGGACGGTTCAGCAGGGCTGCTGCTTTGGTTTTGTCCATCAGTAGGTGATTGTTATTTCTCGTTGCGCTGACAATTTTCCTCGGGCCTGGAATGTGTGTGTTTCTCGTTAATAATAATCATAAGAGAATGTTCAGCTCTGCACAAAAGAATTGTTACGTTTGGGCAACATCGTCTTAAAAAACTACAGGCCAGTAAAAATACAAGACGAACATGAAATCATAAGTGCAGCAATTTTTCTCTGTAATTGAATGGCTGGCTGTGCTTTTCTCACAGAACTGGTGTGTGTGTGTGTGTGTGTTTGAGGGTTAAAAGAGAAAGAAAACGTGTAGGAAACAGCAAAATGAAAATTCAAGGTCACATTTTGCTTCTTTTTCTGTCTGCCGCCACAGATTTGCAGCTAGAAGCTTTTAATAGGTTTCAATGTTCATATTTTATTCTGCATTTAATTATTTTTCATTAGGTTTCACTCCATAACTGTTAGTGTTGTTTTTATCTAATTGTACTAAGTATCATTAACTAGAAATGTAATTTGTGGTGTTTTTACTTCAATTTTACACTTTAAAAATGTATATTGACTTTTCAACAGCTCGTTTTC